>JAMKQA010023668.1:0-26714 GCA_024699735.1 Posidonia australis
CATTGTGATTCAATTACGTAAGTGGCCGAGTAATAGTTTTATTGAGAAAAGCATGCGAGCCACTTTAAGGCTAATGAGACGTAACTTTCTGCTACTTCTGTTTCCTTTCCGGTCGAATTTAATTAATACTGAGTTAGTTGCATGCGCACCTTACGTAATACTAACATGCAGGTAGATTGAACTGGTTGAGCATTTGGCAAACAGAAATATAGGAAAAAAAAAAGGGGGGTAAACTTAAGAAGAATATGTGGTGTTACCGGACTGACTGCACCAAATCATTTTCATGAATCAAGGCTGTCAAGACATCATCCCAAATCCCATGTAACAGGTATCTCGTAATACCTTGACATTTCCATAAACAAGTACCGTTTCATACCTTATGGTAGACATGGTTCATCATGTGGCTTGCAGAAGATCTTAAGCATGCTAATTGCTTGGCCACTCCAGCTGTCTGAAAGAAGGAAATTACGATCTTGCATCTCATGAAATTGCTCGCTTCACACCCTCTCCAGTTCAGCAATGTGCTTATCTAAATGTCCCTTCAACTCCTTTCTCCACCCTTCAATAAGTGTTTCGTGTTTCCTTATCAGTTCATTCTTAATTTTTAGTTCCTCCTCCATTGAATTGATCTCCTGGAAGCACATCATGCCAAGTTCAATTAATGCGCTTTTATGACATTCACATTTCTCCTCATTTCAACGACGAACCCACAAATGAATCACATTGACTGCAAACATGTATATCATGCATATTGCTCTTAAAAATTACCTGCCGAAGCATTTCCTCCTTGGTAGGTTGGTCATCATGTTGAAGACTGATGAAATATAATTGAAGCTTCTTTGCAGCTTCCATAAAATCTCTTGCATGGCGTTCAACATCAACTACAACAAATCAAACTCAACTCAATTGATTATGTATTATTATTAAATAAATTACGAAGAGTAGAACATGTTTCTTTTTCCTCCAACTTCTAATTGCCATCCCTTGCATATTAATCATTCTAAAAGAAAAAACCTATCAAGTGCATCACAGCATCATTTATGCTGCTCATATTTGGTCCGTTAAAAGTACAGGCGGATGTAGGTGGGGAAATTGCAAATACTATACTATGTATATATTTTGCAAATAACCCCCATATAAAAACTCATTTCCCTTTCTCTCTTCCAACTTTCCCCTCTCAGCCCCTCCCACCTCTCGGCCATTCCCACGCAAACTCTTCCTCTTCTCTCTCAGGAATCAGCTGACGACATTACCGCAACCTAATCGGTCTCTCCTGCTTTCTCCTCCTCCCCTTGATTCCTCACTGACGGCTCCAACCGTCCAAGTACCGAAGAAGAAGAACCACACTGTCCGGCTGACCACATTCTACCGAAGCATTGACTCCAGTCTCCACCCAACATCCTAGTGGTGGCCGGTGGCGACAACGACGACCAAGGAGATCCTCGACTCCTCCAGTCCTCCTCCTCCTCCAGGCTTTCCTTCAACCGTGCTTCTCACGAGAGGCAACCAAACTTTTGCAAGAAGTATGTGAATGTTATTTGTTCATGATGATGTTCTTGCGACATCTCTCAATATTATTATTATTATTACTGTTATCATTTAATTAATTGGACGACAATATCAAACCATCAGGTGTCATGCAGAATTTCTTCAACAATTCTTCAGCTCCTAACTCTTCTGCATGTTCAAGTTCCAATTCTCTAAATATTTTGAACACTCTGTCAAATTTAACTGTGGTGAGTATTCTTTGAATTATCTAAAATCTTTTTGCGATTATCATAGAAAAAGAGCAACTAAGTTTCTAAGAAGATCATTTAAATTCTTCAAGGAACAGACAGTTACGAGTCTCCAGAACTATTTTGAACCAGCATTTTTTTCCAAGAGACCAATATTTAGCATTCAATCTCTCTGTAGTCCAAGATCCAAATTTTCACTAAACATTCCAAGATTGGAGGGTTTCCCATCCATGCAGACTGGTATCAGTTTTTGCACACTTGAAATTATTACTTATTTAACTCTATTATTTTGATTATCCACAAGTGATTCCCAGTATGTTGCCAACCGACTGGGGATGATATTTCATCCTTCATGTTAATATGTGCTTCAAATGATTAATGATAAAGATAACATCTTCTTGCTGGCATCATGAATGGTTATATTTATGTGGACAATCAAACAAAAAGTTGAAATCATAGGCCATAATTTATTTCTTCCCACTCAAATTGACAGAAAAAGTAAAATCAGAATTTGGCACCCCCGCAGAAATCTACATCAACCTCCTTTCACTTATGTCAGAAGATTTAAATTTTGTTTAATTCAACTACAAGTTTACAGGATATATAGATTCAGAAAACCTACAGGAAAAAAAGTCAGAAGCCCATTATGAGTCTTGCTTGATGCTCTTTGTGTAAACCACTCTATTTAAAATTGAGTGTTGATTTAATAATGGTTTAACAATGAAATTCATTGATGATACAAGATTTCAGTTTTATGCAACCCATAACTTCGATATGTTTTTAAATTTCGAAGGATTTAAATCCCATTCTTGACTCCTTATTTTTCCAAGAACAAGTCTAAGGTTACATGACAATCTTTCTAGATCACTTTATTTTTGTTTCTGAATTATATCACAAATTAAGTATCCTTGCTTGATTGCTTGAATGGAAGATGATTGGATGCATGATAATTGAGTGACTTATATTAAGAAAGATGTACTCGATAGTGTTAAAAATAAAACAATTATGCAACGCTTCCAAAAAAGGTATCCTCATCGAGGACAATTGTAATTTTTCTCTTTTTGTTAGAGTTCTTTTTTTTAAATAGTCTTTTTTTTTAAAGTTATGTTGGTGGTTTTTAACGTTGGCATATTTTTGGATTATAATTATGGTGTCAATTTTTTTTTGCATCTACTTTGATAATTTATTTTCCATAGCCCCCACAGTGAAAAATTCTTGGCTCCGCCACAGGTTAAAAGCAAATACATCTATGCTCTAACCAAATACGCAACCAATGCAGAATTTCAGTTGACCTTTTACTATAGGAATAAACATTATTTTAACAGATTGAACACGATTGAACATTATTTACAACAACAAATCTTCGCATTGCACGGTAGGTTTTCTTGTAACGTTGCAACTCGAAATTCCTAAAGGGTTTTCTTTGACCCTACAATAAAAGTCTCTAAAACCAGATCCCTCGTTCCTCACATGAGAAGAAACGAAACGAAACAAAGCAAGATTGAAAAAAGGAAAAAAAAACGTGCTTATCTTGCAGTGGGGGGGGAGGGGGGAGGGGGGAGGGACTGACTTTGGTGGGAGGAGTGAGCAGTACGATCGATAGCCTGGAGCTCTCTGGCGGGCAAGCACGGGAGAAGGGCCGCCTCCATAGCTGAAACGTGGGAAGCCACCAGGTCCTGCTGAGGCGATCCTGGTTGTTGGTATTGCTGCGATTGATCGTGCTGTTGTTCTGCGGCCATCGTCACCCACAGGGAGAGAGGAGAACCACTTCACCTGCTGGCCACCAGGTTGTGCACATCCGCCGCCCTCGTGAGAGGAAAGAGAAGGAACGGGGACGGATCACTTTAAACAATGGGCCTATCTTCGGTTATTGGGATGGGCCTTATTGATTGTTTTCTAAAGGTTTCACTACGGAATATTTTAAACCGCAGGTATACCATTCAACGTTTTTTTTGTAAACGGTAATTTTTTTTTTTATGTATGTCTAAGATTCGAACTCGAAACTTGTGACGAGTTTAAAGTTCTCTGTAACAATAAGACATTCAACGTTCGTAGAAAACTAGTACACATAGGACTGTTAATGGGAAGGATAAGACTTTATCCGCATTTTTAACCTTATCTACAGTGTTAAATGGATTGTAAAGTAGATGGAGTAAAGGACTATCCTTATCCAATCCACTAAAACATGTGAGTAATTTTTTTTTATCGTTCCCCTACTCATTAAATAATTGTGTAATTTTTTTTCCTTCCCCTACTCATTAAATAATTGTGTACTTTTTTTCTTACCCATACCTACTAAAATAAGGTAGATAATAGGATAGTAGGTAAACGATTGTTCTTAATAGTCTTAGATGTACTCCTATATTATTACACTCTTTGCATACATGCTACTATTGTAATCTAAGGTATCATTTAGCTATGATTTTGGAAAGATAGATTCTTTTAGAATCGAATATTTGCAAAAATCTTTGTCAAACAATGGTTGACATGATAGATTATGCATGTAAGCCAAGATGAAATTGATTATGGGAGAATACTTTGTTTGAGAATCTATCTTTTGTTTCACTATTTACATCAAAATCAAGGTCATAATCTTGTATCCAAACTAAATCACTTTTCTCTAGTTTAAACATCTATAATCTTCTAACTAATCTACCTTGACTTTTGTGCACATAATCAAGATTCTACACTAAGAATCACATGTAGAATTATAAACAAACAGAACCTAAAGTATACATTCTATGTTTCTTTTCATCAGCTCACAATCAAATGACTATTTTACCTTTGGTAAAAAAAAGGTAAACAAGACAAAAAACGGTAAAAATAGTTATTAAGTAAAAGAGATTGTAAAAGCCAATGATGAAAATGTACAATAAAAGGTCAAAATGTAGTTGTAAATTTTAAAATCAAGGGTAAAATGATCCATTCAAGGGTACTTAATGAATAAATATACGAAATTCTCTCGTTAGGTGATGGTAGGGTTATTTATGTGTGGGAACAATGAAATTATACATATGGGATACACTAATTCTTTGTAAAAATTGAGGGGGGTATACCTGTAATTTTGAGTATTTTCAAGAACATATATGAAAGCAATCTTTTCTATAATATATGATTTTTTTTAATTAAACAATATAGATTTTAATAATAAGGCATTGATTAGATTTTTATGATGGTTACTTTTAGATGCGAACAAATTGCACGATTGATTATGCATATATAGGTGCGATCATGTAGTCCAATCGCACTTGATAATTATCCTTTTATTGATAGGATGATTTTTTTTTTAACTTTTTAAGATCTATGTCCATCAATCTTTAAATTAGCAACCTAAAAATAGACTTAAAATACTAAAATAAATTATGAACTTTGTTAAGACTTCTTGTTTATTAACATATAATATTGATACTTATCAAGTTGTCTCCCCACCTATGTAAGTGACGAAAATAATCCGTGGGCAAATTACATTTGATATTTCCTCTATAAGACAATACTACTTATTTTGTGAGCTTAATCAACATGATGTTGATATGTACAAGCTTTCAAAATTTCCACCTAGTGCCATTTTAGTTTTAGATACTACATATTAATGATCATAGAGAGTAGAGATGTCTTGTTTATTTTCGTTCACTATGTTCTATAAAGTTTTGGCTTTCTTCGAAGATTAAAGATGTTTAAAGTTAACCCTGTTTACAAAGTCAAATATAAAAATTCATGATATATTTTTTTCACAATAGTTTTATCTCAGAACATGGGCATCTTTCATAATGGAACTAATTAAAATTTACAAGTTTAAATATGTATATGTGACTCTGTCACATATATGTTTAAAATTTACAAGTTTCAATATTAGATCAAGGCATTGTGGTTAAAGCAAGAATTTCCACAAAAAGGATATGTTTGATAAGTTGGTAGTTTTTTTTTTCTAAAAAAACATTCCAAATAAAAAACACCCTTAAAAAAATCAAGGTTCCATATTTTTAGCCATATTAAATATAAATATTTAGTAAGAAACTTCAAGAAAATATAAGTATCAAATAACTTGACCAAAAGTTTTGAAAACATGATCTTAAATCAAGATAATTAAATATGTCGTTGTTTACTGTGTCCGTTGATTATAAAGTTTGAAAACATCTTGAAACATAAATATTAGATAGCACAATCACAAGTTTTGAAAACATGATCATAAATCAAGATTATTAAAGTATGTCATTGTTTAATATGCCAATTGATTGTAAAGTTTTGTAATCTTTCCCTTGGTTTTGTGTTAGTTTCTACAACGTCAATGGCACCCAAAGATTTTAGTCCTAAATAATATAGAGTTGTTGTTGTCACATACTTAAAAAATGATTAAACTTAGAATTGCAAACAACTTCAAAAGTTGGAAAACAACCTCATCAAAATTAATATAAAACGAGTGCATCTTCCATGGTGGACTTAATTTGCAAAAGAAAAGTTTAGAATTAATATAAATATTACTTCGTGAAGAATAAATTAAAAATTGCAGTGGCAGTCTACATTTTGAATAATTATTATTTTTAATGAGTTAAAGTTTTTCTAAAAAAATTTAAATAGGAAATATATCAAAAGTCAACTCTCTTTATTTTTATTGTTCTTTTCCCTTATGTCTAACGGTATCATATTGCATGAGAAATTTCTTACAATAAGAAATTAAATAAGTTCAATCAAAAGTCTTGAAAATACAATAATTATACAAAATTCAGTATGCCAATATTAACTATGCTTTTCCATAAAGAAAATATATTATTTTTCAATAGTCAAGCATATTGAGATTTTAAAAATAGTTATTTTATCAAAAGTGACATCCGGAGAGGGTTCTTTGATGAATGTCAAATTATTAATTTTTTGTCGTTGAACTAATAATACATTTGGTTCGACAAAGTTGCAATTACATGTATTATAACTTAATTTTATTCCCAATACTGATAGATGTTTGAACTATTATTTCAAAACTCTCGCTATATATTGGGAGAGAGAGTATCATGCATGTCTTACCCGAATCCATGATATTTTTCTACATATGGCTCTCAACGAACTTTCCAATTTTAAGAAAATGACTCCAAAACCTGTCGTTGTGTTTATGATCGTCATAACAACAATACCACATTTCTCCTCAAATGTCTTGGCAGCCACTGAAAACGTTGAGGATGACACCATAAGTAAGGTGCTATCTTGATTGGAGTTTTCAAATAATAATTTTAGTTTGAAGCAATTAATAGTCTTTTCTTTGAATCTCTTTTTCCAATGATCCTCGATACATATGAACCATATCGTTTTTATTTACATGCTGATTCTATTGGCATCTGCTTGAACAGATATTGTTACGACGTATTGGTCACTGCAAGCATTGGTGTCAAAAACCAAAACTCGTATTGTAATATACTTCCTCATGCTACCTATGTTTATTTTCATCTATATATCAATTCATTTGATGAACAATATCAAGCATGAAATACAGGATTAAATTTTATTTGATGTAATAAAGGATGACAATGTGCCAAAGAAGTGCCTAATAAATTTATCTATTTCATGTTTATCAAAATATATATCGACGAATTCCATTTTTGATGCAGATAACATAATATTAACTAAACACAAAATGATGACTAAATTTTCACGATCAGCTTTATATTATCGAAAACGATCTACCTTCGAACCTACACCTACACATTAATTCAGAACTAGTTTATGTCGCTCGAATCATTCATGAGCTTCACCAACACATTCTAGTTATATTTTATGAACCTGTGTCAATCAACAAACGTTTGTGATCATGTACATCACATGCAAAGCACGCCACTTCTTAGGAATACGTCGGCTTCATTTAGTTTCAGAGTTTAATGATCACTTCATTCCCATTTCTCGATCATCAGTTCTTGAATATGTTTGCTAATTTTTTATTCCTTGATGTTTAACGTTGGTGTCATAGTGGATTAAATGAACAACTCATCTCAGTACAAAAAACAGGAACACTTCGAGTTTTCCATGTAATATTGTATTTAGTATACCTATGATACTTAACTCACCATGCAATGGTCCTGTTGCTTTCGGTTGAATGCCACTATTTAATGCAAGATGTATGCAACTATATAAGAATATTATTATTCAATTTTTTTGCCATGGCAAAGTTATATAGAGCAAGCAAATATTAGTGTGAGCCTACAATTTTGAATGTTTCTAGGGTTATTTAGGCAAATAACCTTTTCTAATATACACAATTTCTTTTGGGAACAGATATGATAGATTTTATTAGCAATGGCACTAATAAATTTTATTAGTAAGGCACTAATAGTTTTTATATAGGGTCTATTTGATAAAGATTATTAGAACCAATTAATGAAAAAAAAGTATTTATTCCTAAAAAGTTGAATTAAATAGTTTTTTTTACGTCAGATTATTTCAATACGTTAGTTTTTATTTGTGCATAAAAGTTTTCAAATACATTGATTATAAAAGACTATGAAAATAAGTTTTTTCAAAAACACTATTTATGAAAATAATCTATTTTTTCACAAATATTATCAAACACTACCATAGTCTATAGTCCACAAAATGATCGCGCAAGATCTGTGCCCATCAATTGTTAGATCAACAATCAAAATTCGAACTTAAAATACTAAAATAAAATATAGGCATGTATAGTTAAACATTCTTGTTTATTAACATATAATTTTGATACCTTCTGACTTCTTCCCTACGAGCTTAAGCAACTTAACATCAATAATGTTCAAGCTTGCAAAAGTTCCACTTAGTGGTGTTTTATTTTTTAATACCATATATTAATGATTGTAGAGAGAAGAGCTGTTATCCTTCTTTTCAGTCACTATGTTCTTTAAAGTTTTGGGTTTCTTGAGTGACTTAAATTTACTTAAATTAACTATACAAACAATGTCAAATGTTGTAATTCATGACTTTTTTTTTTCATAATAATTTAATTGAGAACAACTACATCTTTCATAATGGAATTAATTTAAATGTGCATGTGTGACTCCATCAAGAACAAACAATGATATTGTAGTATAAACATAATGTTTTACAAAAATATTAGTTTGAAAAAATAGTGATTTTCTTCTTTCTAAAAGAGCCACCCAAATTAGAAACTCCGTAGACAATCATTTCTTTTTTGATATGACGTTAGAATTTGCTCAAAAATATAAATATTAAATCAATCCAATGAGACTATGCATGAATGCACAATCAACATGGTTGTGTCTGAATTGTTGATCATTTGATTTTTCATGAATGGTTAAAATGATTCTTTTCTTTTCTTTTCTTTTTTTTATCTTTTTCCTACACACATTACAATCGTAGAATAATAATCTATTAGTGGTTGACTCTTTATGTGCACTCGTGTACAGTTTCATTTTATCCATATTAAATAACTTAACCAAAAGTTTTGAAAACATCTTGAAATATAAATATTAAATAACAAAACCAAAAGTTTCAAAAATATGATCCTAGATCATGATAATTAAAACTTTTCATTGTTTACCATGTCCATTGATTGTAAAGTTTTATTTGACATAATCAAGGATGACAATGTGCTGATGAAGAGACTAATTAATCTAACTATTTGAGTATTATTTTGTCAAGAAAGTTCATTTTTAATGTGGATAGATGTTAACTAAACAAGAAAAGATGAACAGTGAAGTCACTTACATGCACTCATTTTGGAGTGGAAGTCAAGCAGTAGAGCTATATAATCTTTCGACTTGCATGCACTCAAAATTTCACTTCCCCCACGTCCAATGTCTGTTCCTTACAACCAATCCCACCTGAGGTATGCAATTAGATTATATTACACCCTTAACTACACGTACCAAACGCAATGAAATGTACAACCAGATCAGAATGTGAGTCCTTTTCAGCCGGTATTGTGCCACAACCCCCTCGTATTGTGCTAAACCTTGCAGTTACAAAGTGTAAAGAAACTGTAGAGTACGTGTTTGTTATGGAAGCCGGTAGCAGCTATACAAGCCCATCCCATTTCCTCAGAAATATATGCTCAATAAGTGAACCAAATTCCATTTAACACTACAAAATTAAAGCTCTGCTAGTTCAGTGCTGAAGACACGTGATGCAGGGATCACCAGCAAGGAACTAGTGTTTCAGGAAAAAAGCCAGATAGAGCACATAATTACGTGTGCTTGAGGCTCAAGCCTTTCTGAAAATCGCATGGAAAAATAAGCACGGATTGATGACGTCAAAAGATAAAACATCGAAGCAGAATATTGACTTCATGTTACTATCCAAAACAATTCCTATCGACTGTTCATTTCACTTATCAGATATTATTACGTATATCGATTAACATAAAACATTGAAAAGACAATGTAGCCATAACCTAGTACTGATGTGCTTCTTCCTTAAACAAGGGCTGGAAGTGTAACATTGCCACTGAATTTATATTCAGAAAAATGGTTGTTCTCATCACTTTGCAGAAATTTCTGACTAGCAATAGATATATGAAGATCTGATTGGCACTTCCATAAGTAAATAGATTAACAGAGCCTCTAATTTCTCCTCTGAAACGAAATGACTGCATGACTATAGATGTGATCTTGCCTTGTTCACTGGAGCACTCTGCATCCACATTCGAAGTAAAGAAGTTTTAAAAAAAAAATTGCAGAGTCAAAAAAGTAAAGTGAAGGGAAAGATTGGTTTGGCTTCTCACCAGAGAAATTCCTTGTGCAGCTCTTTCTGCCAAATAAGAACAAGGTTTGAAGAAATTCCCATACGTCTTAGACCATGCCTCCAATCTTGAGTGTACATATTTTGTGCCAAAGGAGTCAGCCCAAAACATGATGCCTCCCCTGATAATATATAGCAACATATAAGATTTAACTCCCTCAGGACATTTTTGGTTAGAATTACCTTCTTTTTTTTTTGGCCAACTAATTCTACCTGTATGGAGGAAAACCCATGCCCATTATGGAGGCAACATCAAGGTCTGATGACTTCACGGCAATTCCTTCGTCAAGGACACGGCATGCTTCATTCACCACAGGGAAGAACACCATTTCTATTATATCTTTTTCTGATAACTTCATAAGCTGCAAACCAGCAATGAGGAAAAAAAATTCAGAAAGACCTTCGCCTGGAGGAAGCCTATGAATTGGTCTATCGAACATCTAACCAATCCATGGACCATATTATAATTTGATACAGATATACATAAATGAAGTGCACAGCTAACCATGGGATCAGGTGTAATCCCAGCCATGTTCCTTGATTTCTCGATATACTTCTTCATTTCAGGATCTGGTCTAGCCTTCCGCCTGTCATCATAGATATAGTAACCTTTTCGAGAAGCCTCACCTGATAAAAGAATAAGACAAGAAGCTTCAACTTTAGATGTTTGACAGAGTACAATTTTTAAATATTTTTAGCACATATTAAAAATGGGAGGTTCTAAGAATTCTTAATGCTCCAAAAGTCAAACAATTAAGTACAATCACCTGCCCTCTTGTCCTCCATCAAGATTGGCAATAGCGTTGACTTGTAGCATCTTTCAGGAAACTTTTCAAGATACTGCATACCTGTTGCGATGGCAACACCAAAACCAACCAGATCAGCCAGCCTGCGTCAAGAGAAACATACAAAATAATCAGATGGTAATTCGTTCTACTCAAATATTAATACATAAATGAGTTACCTAATTTCAGTAATAAATGCACAAAATAAGCATATTATCTATAATACTTGCTGTATACAAAAGGGCAACACATCACACACACTAACAAACTAGTATTTTAGATCTTCTACAGAGTACATACAAAATGTATGAGTACCTGAATGGTCCCATTGGCATTCCAAACTTAGAGACCATGCGATCAATTTGATAGACATCCAAACCATGGTCAACAAGCAATAATGCCGCCTGTGGATAAGGAAAAAACATCCTATTGACAGCAAAACCAGTACAGCTCCCAACCACAATAGGGGTTTTACAAATCTTTTTGGCAACATCGAGTAAATCAACAATCACTTGTGGAGATGTCTTATGTGCACGAACTATTTCCAAGAGCGGCATGACATGAGCAGGACTGGGATCAGAAGCACATAGGTATTATTTTTAAAAAAATGAAATAAAATAAGAGAATGATTAAAGGAGAGAATGTAAAAGATTATTTGATAAGTTCTAACCTGAAGAAATGAGCACCTACAATGCAATCCTGAGATGTTGTCCTTTCACCAATCAAACTTAAATCAATTGTTGAGGTATTGCTGGCAAGCACGCAATGAGGAGGACAATATCTTTCAAGATCAGCAAAAATTTGCTGCTTTAAAGACACATTTTCTATAACAGCCTGATGTAAGGACAAATATTATAAACTGTTTCAGGCCTAAAATAATAAATGAACCAATATGCTGTTGTATTTCTGAGTAATGTACATATTCTAAACTTGCCTCAATGACCATATCAACATCTTTAAAGAACTCATAGTCAAGAACACCTTTTAGAAGAGTGGTAGTTCTTTCAAACTTCTCTTCAGTCATTTTTCCCTTTTTGACGCGACTCTGCAGATTGGCTGAGAGGAAACATTGAGCAATGAGCACATACAAACAGGCAAAAGTATTTTACTAGAATGAAAAACTAATGCATGTTCACCTTTGATCCTGCCAATTCCAGCTTGTAGGAAATTATCATTTACTTCTTTCAGTATCACAGGATAACCACTTAGTAGAAGCACAGTTGCGATTCCAGAACCCATTAGACCTCCTCCAAGTATAGCAACCTTTTTTATTTTCCTTGGCATCAAACCCAGGTCTGTGACTCCAGGAACCTGTTTCAAAGTTGGGAGGAATGAAGGATGCAGAATAGAGTAGCAACAAGTTGAATGGAAAAGAAATGGAAGAAAACAAAAATGGAATAGCCTCTAATATATTATACAGGAAAAGCACACAATGACATTTAACTGACCATTCCATAGAGGAGGCAGTGGGGCAAAGTTTTTTTTTGAGTGGCATAGTGGTTGCCCCTTGTAACCACCGTCCACAAGGTCAAAGTTTGAAATCACCTAAACCAATTTTTCCCAAAATATATCTATTTTCCAATATCTGTGGGGTTCTAATCACTCAAATGCTCATACAACCACAAATATGTTTTACCACTTGACCAAATGATTGCAATCATGTTAAAATAGTCCCATATTGAAAATAAATGAGAATTGGACTTGTGATTATATATAAATCCATACATTGTCAAATAGTTCTGAATTGGATGTCCATATTTAAACATAGTATTAGAGCCAAAAGAAGTCCAAATGGATCCAAGTCTACAGACATCCACCTATGTCCAAAAAAGATACTTATAGAACCTAAAAGAGGCCACAAAGGAGAAGTATTGAAATAGTTCTACAATGAAAATGAGGATTAGTTTTGTAGCTATATATAAATGAACCTCTTTACTTATAACTAATTGACTTTGAATTAAATGTATATATTCAACAAACCACATTACCACAAAGGAAGTAGCAAGGCAAAGTTGAAGGTGAATGAAGAGGGAAAACGAAATTATAAATTTATTTTTGAAAAAATATTAAACAAAATTATGAGATTTTTTTACTAATTTGCTACAACCTTATTTATTGTATATAGTACACTATATATAGGAAAATTATCAAATGAGGCTCGACCCTATTTAAGCTAATGAGACCCATGCATTTCTTTAGTACAATGTGTTGTATTTCTGAAATAATTATTCTCTAAAATATTTTCAGCATTATCTAAAAAATTATAAGGTGCACACATTTTGAATTAACTTACAACTGTGAACTGCCACATGTACATGAACTGACCTTTGAGGTTGCACGTATTGCGAAGAAGACATTGACTAAGCTCTTGCAAGTATCAGAGAATAGAAGTCTTTGGAAAGAATTTGCTTCCTGCCAAATTTCAGATGTCAGTAACAGCTTAAAATTTGTAGAGTAAGAGTAACAATATAAAAATGAGGTTTACCTTCCAAAGTCCTGCACGAGGACCTGACACAATGCCCTCTTCTATGACATCAATACAAACCAATGGGTGCTGGAGATTAGCAGCTCGTTTCTTGGTCTGCATTCTTGCAAAATTGAGTATTTCCCTAGCCTCCCCAAGGGATTCTATCTTGTCATTTCTGTAAAGAGTTCTGAGCCATGGCTTTCTAACTTGAACAATATCCAGGGCCCAATTCCGAGCAGTCTTCACCAACTCTTCAGGGGGTACTATTGCATCCACAAGGCCTAAATCTAGTGCTTCCTCCCCCTTTATTTGCTTAGATAACTGTGAAGAAGTTGACCAAAAAAACATATCAAAAGCTACTAAGATAATCAAATGGAGTGGACAGAAAAGGTATTAGAATATTTAGAGACAGAAATTAACAAGTGAGAAGGAAGTGGCATTGTCATACCAACATCATCTCAAGCGCTTTAGAGAGACCCACAAGACGAGGAAGGCGTTGTGTACCTGGAAAAGGCGAGCAAGTTATATTGACATGAGTATCAATGATCTAGTGACTATAAATACTGGTCGAGAAAAGAGCTTTTCATCTCAGAAATTATGACAGTACATGTTTAAATCAATATAAATGTCACAAAAAATGTTGTATGCTGGTCCATGCCACTAAACAATTATAAATAAATTGGAGCTCAAGTGTTTCCCAAATGCTGCAAAAATATGAATTTGGACCCTCATTTCTAACTAAAGTCACATAGATGCTATAACTTTTTCAAAAGACTGAAACCAATAAAAAGAAACCTTACTATCAGGCCATGTCAACACATATTTGTTCTGGAAATTACACATTTCATACATTTGTTTTGATATCTTCCCATTCTCTATTATTTTCTGAACTGGGCCAATTGTATTCTGTATCAGAAGTTCTGCTCCCATCACTATACAACAAGGGTTTTTCCCCTTATTTAAATGGCCAGAGCAGCAAGATCTAGAGCTTATTTTCTATGTGAAGAGAATTCCAATTTCCCTCTCCCCTTTTCATGATGGACAGAAAAGGACCATTATATTTCCTTCTCCTTTCTCTAAGTTAAATCTTTACCAAAACTTCCATTGAATGCCTCTAGGATCACCTGCGCTCGTGTGCCTAGGTAGCTCACTCATGGAAGATTTTTATTGTCACCTTAGGCTTGTAGATTCTCTCAATCTTGTATACACCTCATTCACCACCTTGGCTAAAAGAACCAATGCAACAACCACCATGCATTAAAGGTTTCTCCATTTTCATCTACAACATGAATCCATTCTCTCCATTTATTTCTATCAAACACTAAATCCTCTGTTAGGTTATGTATCCTTAGACCCATTTTCACTATTTATAACCAAGTAATTTTAGATCTTCCTCTACTTTTTAATTGATTATCGCTTCCTTCACAGGTGCATGAAAGGACCATCTAAAAATCCTGTTATTTTCATTAGAAATATGAGTTACAACTTACAAGAGTATCTTCCCACAAAAAGGACCAAACTCTTAGCAGTGAACAACTAAAAATTATCAAATACAAATATACCAGTAAAAGATACTTCTCTTGAAACTATTGTTGTAGTTGTATAATTTGGAACCTTTAGATATCACCTGAAACTTAGTGATGATCCTTTATCAATAGAGACATATTCTGATTAGAAATAAAACACTCAAAAATCACAATAGAAATAAAGTAATGGACAAAGAAATATAACTATTACATCATTTTTTATGCTTTATTAGCAAGCCATTTCGAAAATTATATATGTTACATTATGTCAATGAATACAATTATCATATCACATGACAATTCTATATGTTACTGCACCTAGTCCACAATTTCTCATTAACATAAAAGATGTCTCAATGGTAACGTTACTGGGAGCAGTTCGAAAAATTCTACACAAACTTTGAAAAATTAGACACACTGAATTGAGTTCATATTGAGAAAAGAATTTATATTATCGCATTAAAATAAATATGACAAATGAAAATAATAAAGACTCCCAATGTATCATAAAGTTAATCTCATAGGATTCGGAAAACTTCAAAGCATAGAATCAAACGTTGGTTTCCTGTCGGACTTCGGTCCGACAAAAATAGGAAACGTGTCGGACATCGGTGGAAATGTCAATGGAAACGCGGTAAATTTACGGAAGTCCATGAAAATAGTAAAAAAACTTTGAATTTTGATTTGATACTCTTAGATAAGCTAAAGTAAGTAATAATCTACATTTTAGACTACTTAGATCAACTTCTTCAATATGTATCACATGAAAATACAATAGATAGACCTAATAGAAATATCTTGAAGTATAAATAATACATAAAAATACTTAATAAATGTTTAAAAACAAAAAGACTCAAAAAAGTTATCTTATATATACTTAATACCATAAAGAATGCCTTGGTTGATCAAAATATTCTTCCTATAAATCAGCTATATTATTTTCTCGATGAATTTGTTGTCGAATTTGAGACTCTATCCAGAACACATAGTTGTTCTAAGACATATGATTATAATATGTCTGATATTCGTTGATGAAGTAGTGGTATTGTAATATTGACAGTTGTATTAAGAATCCCATTGACGGATATTGAGGAATTATATATACTAGTTGAGGCTGTCGAGGGAAATAAGAATGACTTGGAGGACGTTCAGGTGGTTGCTCTTCATATTGTGTTGAAGGAGGTGCATAATGAAATAATGAATCCATATCTCATCCAGTTTGTTCGCTTGAAGCATAAGAAGATGTAGTTCTTGTCCAATCGCTTTGAGTACTATAGTCTGTTTGTCCAACAGAACCACCTCCATAAGAACTATAATCATAAGGATCTCTAAGATCATGAATACTTAAAGAGTCAAGTGAGTCTAACAAAGATCCTCTGGTATGACTACTCCAAGAATCTTCATCTAATTGTTGATCACGACGACCCTGTCGTCGATAATAAATTTCTGACCAGCCTCCATGATCCTCATCTTGTGTAGCATGTGTGAAGGCATCCTTCCCTGTAAATGGGCTAAGTGACCTTTGTGTCTCTCTCTGTTCTTATGACTCTTCTGTTGCAGGTGGGGTTACAATTCTAATGCCACCATCATCGTCGTCTGGTGGTTGTGTGCCATCATCATCATCTGTGCTACTGTTACCCCCTAAGCCTGGAGTATGTCCACGAGAGCGTCCTGATGAGCTCATGTATTCCTCTACATCAATGTCCATTTCACTAACAATTCTAGAAGATGGTCTACCTTCTTCTTCATCTAGAACTGGTTCTCTATTTTCTTGCAATCATTAAAGTATAGGATCATCTTCTTCGTCCTCGTTATAAATATATGTAAGATCTATTAGATCCATATAATCTTTTTCTTCTCCCTCTTTAATATGTTTTATTCTTAGCCGCATGTTATAATGCACAAATACCAAGTCATTCAACCCTGTAGTGCCTAATTTTTTTCTTCTCTTTGTATAAATAAGGTTGAATGTACTCCAATTTCGTTTACAATCAGATACTGCTGCTGTTTGAGATAAAACATTTACAGCAATATTCCTCAGATTTGGAGCATCTGTTCCATTTAACATCCACCATTCATTTGAAATATGATATTTATTTATTAATTATATTATGGAATAATATTATGAAATAAAAGAAATGATATTAAAAATATTACTTGGAGTCATTGTGTCACGAGAACGTATCGTATGGGACTCTCCAAATGACATAAGTTAATCTCGAAAGTACTTCAATTCATTGAGAATTTGTACTTGGACATTGACATTAGGCTCTACTTTTTTGATCACATTTTTAACAAATGCTAATAAATCAGTACGACTGCCAAGTTGATGACTGTACTAGAACCGTGGATTCAAATAATATGCTACATTAACAAAAAAAACTTATTTAGCAAATAATTTTGTAATAAATGAAATATAATGATGAAAATTATGAATGTTCATGTTGAAATGTTTACCAGCTTCATGTAGAGGATAAAGAAGCATGTTAGATCATCTGTCATCTATAATTTTGAGATATATCTTAGATGATCTGTATGCTGCATCAGCCACAACATCCTTCATCAATCTCATTGCCTCATATAAGAAACCCATGCTAGGTTTCTTATCACCATCCACCAATCGAAGGACTTTTGAAACTGGTGCCATAATATGTACAACCTTTCGATAATTCTCCTAAAAATGTACATTATTTATAATTGAATTTACTCTCCTACCAATTGGACTTTCACTCTCGTGGTATTTGTACCACTGTGACGAATTGAACATATACTGCAGTCCATTTCTTTTATCAATCATACTTTGGAAAATAATATAATTTGTTGCAAATCTGGTGACTCCTGGACGAATCAAATCACCACCACAGCATTCGGGTGACCTTATTAAAGTTAGTAAAAAAGAGTAGTTGTAAATGAAATTTGTTACAACCTTTACATCTCTCACTGTTTTTTCCACCAACCTCATCTTCCCAAAGTCCTTAGTATTAAATCAATACAATGAGCTGCACATGATATCCAATATGTGTCATACCTTCTTATAATTCTGGAACCAGCCTTTTTAATGTTACTTCCCTTATCAGTCACAATCTGTACAACATTTGTTACTCCCACTTGTTTAATGATTTCTTCGATTTACTTGTATATGTACTTGTAATCTCTGACAACATCAGAAGCATCAATAAACTTCAAGAAAATTGTACGACCATCAAAATAAACCTTGAAGTTGATGATCTGTTTCCTTGTAGTACTTGTCCAACCATCACACATGATAGTTACCACATAAACTAGCCATTGCCGTTTCAAACCATTAATGTAAGTTTTTAATTCTTACTTCTCTGCTTTAAGGTACTTGTTCATGATCTCATATTCAGTTGATGCATTTACTCCTACACCTTCTTTTGCTGCAACATCAAGCATATGTTGCATATGTTGCAGATAAGGTCCCTTTGCTGTTTTTGCAGGGATAGCATTGAAGAACATATATTTTGCTACAACTTGACCGACTTTTTCTCTGGCATTTCCAAACATGCCTTTGATTATTTTCTGTTTTGAGGTTTCTTTTCTAACTGTAGCTGCATCTGGATTGTCGTATCTTTGACTATATATTCTGAACATTCAATTAATGCCTGTACTTTTATCCTTTTGTGTCATACCACTACCACTGCCACTTCCTTTGTAAGTTCGGGTATTGCCTGTCCTATGAAATCTTTCAATTTACTCTCTATACCATTCTTCATTTCTAGACTTTATTACTGATTTTCTAAACATTTCTCTTTCCTCTAAAGTGTTATAGTCTACAGAATAAATCATATCATCATCTGAATTCGATATGGGAATAACACCAGAAGTATCTTCATTGAAGAGAATCTTGTTGAACCTTTTTTCTCTTCTTTTTTTGTCACTTTTCTTTGCTTTAATGTCCTTTAATAGTTCTCTCATTTGAACAGAAACTACAAATGGACACGATTTACACTTAGCTACATTACTATATCCACCAGCAAGGTGTTGTTTTAATCTTGTTATTCCTCCACTCTTTATTTGCTTGTCACAATATTTATATTGTGTTTTTTGTCTATCATTATCAATAGTATATCCATGCAACCAACCTGGATCCTCTGATTTAGCTGCCTTAACATCACTACGACCTCCACTACTTTCAGATTCTGACGAATTTGACATTATGAATGCTGAAAACAAATGATAGTTGTCATTAATTTAATGAAATAATGTATTCAAATATTTTCTGATTTTTTTACATGTTATAATGGTTTCTACAATTATTCTTGACTTTTTTTCATATTTTCTTGATTTTTTAATTAATTATGAAATATTCTGATTTTTAAATAATTATAAAGAATTACTAATTTATATAATTATATATCAAATTATTAACATTAAGATTCAAAATAATAAAATAAACATGAAAAAAACCTTAGATTTATGCAATATTATGGTAGATCTAATTAAAATCTAAGTTTATACTTTATATCTAAGATTACATGTGAACTTAAAAAAAAGAGATTTAAATGAGAGTTGTTTTAAACAATACAATTTTGTTGTTGTAGTATAACATAAAAGTGGTACAACAATACTAAAGTAGTAATATTAAGTATAGGATAAGTATTAATTAAAGATAATAAAATTAAATCAACAAATGAAATTACAAAAGTCTTCCAAATTACAAATCACGCGAAAAGTCATGAAATTACATGCAAAAATCTAAGATCTAACAAATTGAAATACACCAAGTATAAATACAAATTAAAAATCTAAGATCTTAGACTACTTAAATCAACTTCTTTAATGTGTGTCATATGAAAATACAATAGATAGATCTAATAGAAATATCTTCAAGTATAAATAATACATAAAAATACTTAATAAATGTTTAAAAACCAAAGAACTCAAAAAAGTTATCTTATATATACTTAGTACCATGAAGAATGCTTTAGTTGATCAAAATATTCTAAATTGTAAATCACCCCAAAAACATGAAATTGCATGCAAAAATCTAAGATTTAACAAATAGAAATACATTGAGTATAATTATTCTTGATTTTTTTTAAAATTTTCTTGATTTTTTTTAAATTTTCTTGATTTTTAATTAATTATGAAATGTTCTTAGTTTTAAAAAAAAAAAAAAAATTACTAATTTTTTAAAATTATTACGTTAAATCTATCATCTATGGGATGAATTGAAAATAATGATTATTGTTAATGTTTCATGAGTTGAAACCTCTTTTGTAAGAAAGGACAGAAAAAAAAGACATAATATAAGGCTTAAATGACATGATCTTTAAAACAAATACAAAATAGGGAGAACCTGTTGGATAGTATCTTCTCCTTAATCTTCACACATATCACACTTTAAAATTAAAAAAAAGGGACAACAAGAGAGAGTGGACGAACCTAGTTGGGGCAAATCGATGGAGGTTGGAGGCTTTTTTTTAATTTTTCTTGATTTTTAATTAATTAAAAAAAAAATTTAAAAAATAATAAAAAATAACTAATTTTATAAAATTATAATATTAAATCTATCATCTATATTATTAAGTTAAATATTTTTTTAAAATTAATTACGAAATAAATATAAAAATTCCTTAAATAAAAGAAATGATTGACTTTAAAAGAAAAAAAATGGAAGAATGGATGACACATGTGTATTTATACTTTAAACACTTAAAGCCTCGTTTCAAAAAAAAAAAAAAAAACACTTAAAGCCTTTAAACAGAAGATAAGAAGAGCCGCCGACTTAAAAAAAAAGAAAGGAGGAATGAATGGAAGGTTCAAGACATATGCATGCTAACAAAGAAAAAAAAGACGGGAAAGGGGGACGAACTGGAGTCTGAAAGCGACGGACGCAGCAGACAACTGCTGGGACTTCTGCAAGCCAACGAAGCAGACGACTGGAGCCTTAAATCGACGGACGGTGCTGTAGAAACTGGACAGCGCAGGACTCCTGCGACAGGAGATGGCTGGACGGCGAAGATGATGGATGGCAGATGACGGATCGTCAGCAGAGATGAGTGGTCGACGCAAGGGTAGACGGCATACAAGGGAAGATGGTACGCTGATGATGTAACAAAGGAGAAGGGAAAGCGCAGGTGATGAGGTAACGAAGGAAATCCGTTCGTTTTAAAGGCAGAGCAGAGGATCATGAGTTGTGAGGAAGGTGCGTCGTCTGTGTCGGCTTGTGGGGAAGGTATGTCGCCTGTGTGACTGTGTCGAGCTGTGTAGTGTGTAAAAAAGCCAAACATCCACCGACACCCACCGATATGCATCGAAATATCCACAAAAATCCAGTATGTCGTGACATACCTATATATTTCGTTTCCCTATTTTCATGAACCGATACGTGTCGGAGAAATATCGCCGACACGGATCGACATTCGATTCTTTACTTCAAAGTTAGGACCATGGGCGCCTCAGGTGAGGAAACATAGTTACTTATAAAATATTACATCCTTTTACTATTAGTACATTACCATATCGAGACTTCTATGGCATATTTATTTGTGTTGGCATGCTTCCCTAGTATTTCTTTATATGGTTGAGTTTGCAGTTGCTTGAATTTTGTATATACTATGCCACTTATATGTTTTGACAATTTCTAGTATGTAGTGTGACAAATGTTGCTAATTTATTAACTTTTGAATTCTTTTAGTACTAACTTGAAATTTTAGCCAATCCAAGACACACTCTACATTCACGGGCATGCTTGCAAGACGCAAGCACCATAGTAGGTACCAACTTATGTGATCAAGAAGAAAATTTCTATCAGCCAGAGAGAGCTAGCTTTTCAGCAAATAAGCTATTAGTTTAAAAGTAGCGTACATGTGAATTATCATACATAAGAGAAACCTAGATATGCAGACATCGTACCTCCAAATCCAGGAATAAGTCCAAGTTGAAGCTCAGGAAGTCCAAGTTGCACAGAAGAAGTACAGATTCGTGCATGACATGCCTAGTTAGGTAAAAAGATAAACTCAAGAGAATGGTTTGGCCATGACATTAACTAATGCAAATAGTGGAGGTAATGAAATGAGCCAATGGATTCACTACGAACCATTGCAACTTCTAGTCCGCCACCAAGAGCAAGGCCATCAATAGCTGCCACTGAAGGTTTGCTTGCACCTATATAGAAACCAGAAAAAGGGAAGATTCAGTGCCCATGTTCCTCAGACGCCGAAAAACAGTCAGGCCCAATACAAAGTGACATAAACATTATAAATCGATACCTTCGAAAATGTCGGTAATGACATCAATGGAAATAAAACCAACCTTAGGCTGTTCTGCTGTACAAAAATAGGATAAAAATGTTAATCTCCAGATGTTAGCAAAACTAAATGGAAATCTTGATTGTACTTTTTCCTCCTTGAACACCACCAAAAGCAGTGATATCAAAACCTCCTGAGAATTTGCCTTGTGCTCCTGATCAAGAAGAATGAAATAAGTGAGATGAAATAATGGAATAGAAATAACATGCTGATGTCTTGCCATACCTGTCACTACAATTGCTTTCACATCATTTCTGTGCAAAGCTTGCTGATAAGTTTCTTTAAGGCTGAGCAGTACTACAAAGAAAAATTCAAGCAAGCCATTCCATGACTAAATAGTCAATATATAGTTGCAAGACATTAGGAAAATTTTAAACAAGAGTTTCTTAAGTTAATAAAATATGCCAAAATGGGGAAATAATACAACTTTCATTTGCACAATTCTGGATGACTTACATGAACAATAAAAGAGTGAGAAAATAATAAAGCCACACTCAACTAGTCCTATCATTCATAAAAGACAATAAGTTCAATTCTACCCTGAGAAAAGTGAAAATCCTAGAATTCAAACTAAACAAAATGTCACTATTAATCACAAAAAACGATGGTGCACCATGCACCATAGAAAAATGTTAATAGATTTGGCATTAGAAATATGGAGATACGTTTCAATTCAAGGTTGGAACTCAGGAATTAAAAAATGTGGAACCATGTAAAATTAGTGTTGGCAATGTGATTCAATTTTCACATAGTGGTTTAGAAACAGTCATTGCTAGTCACTTGAAACTCACCCTGACTACTCTTTGCAAAAAGATTTGAATTTTCTATGCCTTTTTCCGAATTCCAAATTGCAAAAACAAATATCACCTAGACAAATCTAGAGAATGATTGGAACTTAAACCCAAAGGGCAAAATTCTAAGATTGTGCATTCCACAGAACAATCAAAAGAAGGCTACTGGAGACTAAGATAACAACCACATGACATGAAAGAGTCCTGCATGGCTAGATATTGCCCCTTTCCTAATATATTACAAATCTAAGTAAAGTATTGCAAGAGTAAGGGAAAATATTGGAAAGCACACAAGAATGTAACATGACAACAACTGTGAGGCATCAAAAATGATCGTCCTTTCCTCCAAACTCTTTTATTATAGGAAGGTGTTGTATAACCATAATGTAAGACCAAAGATTTACAGAATATACTCAAAAGGCTTTCTTTGCATTTGAAATGAGCATCTACCATAATGAGAGTTGTTTCACAATGTGGGGTATAATTTTCTTAGTAAGCACATGATGAAAAAAATTAACAAAAGCATTGAAATAATAAGTATGTATTACTTCCTTTATGTGAAAGACCTAAACGAAAGTTCTTTAAAATATGTATAAAGTTCTTTAATATTATTGTCATACTTTTGATAGGTTGGCCTTTCCAAAGAGAGTGTCATTACTCTTCCCATAATTTGATAAGTGGTTCTTGTATGACATAACCAAGCCACGTGAAATAGAATGCACAACACACAGAATTACCTTTTTGATATGCACAACATTGGGCTAAAACTGAATTAAGTATCATTACCATAGTTATTAAGGTCTCACCTAGGTAACGAGGTGCTCATGGCTACCAAGGCATTGGGCGGCTAGGTGACAACAACAGCAACGACAATAATAATAATAAGTGTGCCTAGCCATCACCTTGGTCTCACCTTTGGTGCCTTGGCATCGCATTGCCCCTCACTTTGAATGTCTAGGCATCAACTTTAACACCTAGGTGTCACCTTGTCCTCACCATAATACCAAATGTCGACGTATGTCGCCGAAATTTCACTGACACGTGTCTTTATTTCAATTTACCGACATAACTCCGACATAATACCGGCATGAAAATTTTCTAAACAAATGTGAATTTTTTTACTGTATTTCCACCGATACGATACCAATATACCGATATTTTACCGACATGTGTTTGTTTTTCAACTTACCGAAGTCCAACATGAAACCGATATTTAAAACCTTGGTCCTCACATAGGCAATATTTATAGATAATTAAATGTATTTATTTTGGTTATTCTTTTATGGGAAATTTCATATGATGCTTTAACAATTATGTTTTTGACATCCAACTTTCTTAGATTAAATGGAAATTACGGTGTGTCATGCATTGCATCATTCAACAATGTATACGAAGTACATACTATATTCCTTGAAGTAAAGTGGTGTGGCATCCATTTTAATTCATTTATGTTGGTATGACCTATTATCAGCTAAGAGTAGATCATAGATCGAATTTGACGTTCTATAATATTTGACTTAAATATTTTTATTTACATGTACATCAACAATAATTTTGGATGATTCAAGACCTTATAAACATTAACCATGCATAAGGGCACTTGTGTTCTAGTATTCTACATAGTCAAAACTATCTGTTTTTCATGCATTGCATCACTAGGCAACCAAGGAGATGCTTAGGTTTGGTCTCTACTTAACAACCTTGCCAAGGACAAACAACCATTTTTCGTTTAGTAAGGAAAGACAACTTAATGAAAGACATATCAATATCACCACTAGAAGGGAATGATACACGATATATCTAAGGGTGGAATGGAAAAAAAAAGGAAAAGTACACTTCGTATTGAAATTAACAAGGTTTTTCAGTCCGAAAGATGACACCTGTTTAGCAACGACATGGCTCTTTTTTTGAACACAGGAGTGAACCAATAGGACATGTTGTCATAGTTACAGTTATAGTTTTTAACCGTAATAGGTGTGCTCCTTCCTTGGTTTTTAGGCCAACCCCTTTATATTTTTACTTTGCTTAATCTAATTCTATTGAATAAAAAGGAACCTATGAACGAAATGGATATCTGCAACAAACGATTTTAATAGGCGTGCTCCTTCCTTGGTTTTCAGGCCAACCCCTTTATATTTTTACTTTGCTTAATCTAATTCTATTGAATAAAAAGGAACCTATGAACGAAATGGATATCTGGAACAAACGATTTTTGTTTTTCCTATTGAACTGAAGTTTAAAAAGAGAAAACTCTGGTACTTAACAACTTCCCTTCCTCCCCTACAAAAAATGGCAATAAAACACTAAATGAAGGGAGCAGGAAGAAGAAGAAGAAGAAGAGAAGACAGCGAAATAATATATGTCATCCCCAAACTTGCTCAATTCTAGCAACACCTCTACGTTTCCAGAAAAACAAAAAACACTTCAGTCATGGCAACAAGAAGAACAGAAGCTCGTAAATCAACAAGATCGGAAAATTGTCCCCCTCAATTTCGCGATTTCGAATCCCATCAGTATAAAACTCCTCAACATCGACGACGATTCCAAGCTCAATCTTCGCAACCCCCCTCGAGTCCACCACAATCGCATCAAACACAAAAACCCAAAAAAAAAAAGAAGACAGAAACCCACAGTACCATCAACGGAGAGCGAGTTGACGGGAGGATTGAGGATGGTTATGACCGCGACCCCATCGGCGCCCACCTCCATCTCCGCTCTGCCCTTTGCCATCTCCTCTCCTACTGTAAATCTCAGGCCTCCGAAGGGGTGGGGAGGGGCGTTTATATAGTGAGGCGGAGGTGGCGTGGCGGGACTAGAAATAAGCCACGTTCGTTAATGGATGTTATTGTTTTCTGATCAAAGAAAACTACCACTCTCACACGATCCGGTCACCGCTCACAACACCCTCAAAACGCTTCTTTTCCCATTTTTTGTAACTTTAGTGGAGATTATTTTTCTTAATAATTTTTTTTATCTATGAAATTCAAATCTATGCGTTTCATTCTTTTTAGTCAATTATATCATAATAATTGGTTTTAAAACTTTCCTTTTTTCCCCCTTTTAAATAAAATGCAGAGGTTTGTATATGGATGGGTGGCTATGCTAATGTAGTTACGTGACTTCCACCATTTTTTTTTTGGGAGCTATCTGTGTTTGGATTTGGGAAGAAAGATTGATTGTTAACGGAAATACAGGAAATGATTTGTGTAGGTGACTATAGGAAAATTTTCCTGTAGACATTCCATTTGTTTTAATTTTCTCTTTTTTAAAATAAAATCTAATTATATAATTAGTTAATCTATAATATAATCTAATATGTGTTAAAGTTTCATCCTATTCTGAGTTATATTCACCGTTAAATTTTAATCTAAAATTTAAGGGTTAAAATTTGACAAAATATGTTGAAATTTAAGGCCTTTAGAT
>JAMKQA010023712.1:0-23365 GCA_024699735.1 Posidonia australis
ATTTTTGCTGAAACGGTCTGCCGCTCTTGATGCCGGTATGCCGTTTGTGATTTCATGATAAGACACTTATATCTTTTTCAAGTTATAATATTTTATGAAAATATGCACAAGTAACTAATCATCAAAATTAATGTCAAATTTCTAACACCTAGGAACTTGTATTAATGAATATTTTATGAAAATATTCATTATAGGACTAAATGCATTTTCGACATATCGAATTTCCTCGGTATACCGAAATATATGCAGATTAGAAAAATCAGAAAAGAAACCCAAAACGGCATACCGAAATTCTCCGGTAGACCGAATCAGAGGTTTTCGGCATATCGAATTATTTTCGGTATATTGAAATGCTCGACCGTTGTACATTTCGGTCGACCATTTTGATTTCGTCATACTGAACCAGTAGCCATTGCTGAACGTTAGAGAGATGTTAGACATATTCTTATATCCATGTTTTCCTATAAATAGACCCCCATTCTTCACCTATGAAGGACCAATACTTCCTATACTAAGAATAGAGCTTCACGCATCATTATTTCCCAACATTCACTCCTACTCTATTAGAAAAACTCCTAAGGCAAGAGAGCTCCATTTTTATCCATCTACTTAGTCAAATTGAGTTTGGGAGATTATAGAAAAAGAGTTGTAAAATCCAAGTGTAAAGGTTCTTCTCTGAATTGAGAGAAGGAAGCTGCGGTTTTTGCGGAGCTTGGCGAGGATTCGTTAAGGGAGTACGACGGGATCTTGGCCCGAAACAAGATTAGGTTAGTAAATTTTTCGAGGGGTTCTCGAAGAATAGACTAGGCCAGGGAGGCTGAACCACTATAAATCTACTTGTGCATATTCATTGTCTCTTATCCCCTTTCTTCGTATGCTTTAGCATAATATCAATTTCCTAGTTATATTCAAATTACTTGAAATATTGTAATTGATAAACAAACTCTAAAATTAGCTAATTATTCACTAAATCATTATTCACCCTCCTTTAGTGAAGCCTAAAGATCCTTATACAAAGATGTAGCGGTCAGGATGTCAGGGTTCACGAAGGTGGCGGTGGTGGTGGAAGGCTGGGTATCGAAGCAGTTGTTCAAGATCGTTGACATGTATGAGGTTTTACAAGACTTGTTGCCAGAGATTGAGGCAGTGTTCATTGATCGGTATTACGAGATTCTGGTGGAGGATTCTGCGGCAAAGGCTCACAGGTGGAAGTTGAGAAGAAATAGTGAGAAAGAAAGAGAGAGGATTTATTAAGAAGGATATAATGGAAGAAATAGCATTCTTTTAAACAAATGTTGGCATTTAAATATCAAATTGCGACAAAATGAAATTGAAGGATATCAAAATGATCTTTTTTAAAGTTTAAGGTACTAAAATGAGAATTAAGCATAGTTGAAAGTATGCCTACATGATATATAACTCTATGCTAAATAAATGGTATTTAAAAAAAAAAAATCCAATTTACGAATAGAAGAATCCAAGATTTCATCATAACCAAAACAAGAAAATGGCTCTAGTCATCCCATTGTCCACTTAGAACTTGCATGTCCGTTTCTAAATTCTAATGCCTAGAAGAAATTGGGCCTCCAGTCTGGTTCTGGTTGACGTCAAATCTGTTCTAGATCAATGTAGTATATGTTTTATGTTTCGCTCCATCCTCCAAAAAAACGTAGTTCCGCTGTTTGTTTCTGGTTCTCGTTCCGAGTCTCCTATGCCATCCGATGAGAGAGGACGTAACAACTATGGGAAGGAGAAGAACTTTTGTGGCCAGGATTCCTGATTCATGGATGCAGGACGTGCTCGATCTCTTGGACTGTTCAATCTGCATGAATACAATGTACCCACCCATCACTCAGACTCTGCACATTTATATTTACGCTTACTGTTTTAGTGATCTTTCTCATTGGTAGTTGAGGATTTTCTAACGGAGTTGATGCTGAACTTGTTGATGCACTTCTGCAGTGCTCGAACGGCCGTGCAGATTGCAAGCGTAGTATAAGCAGCATTTTCCCAACCTGTCGTTGTCATTTGGGTCGAGTTAGGTGCTTAATTTCTTCTTGAGAAGTTGCTTGGTATCCTCCATCTCAGTTGTAGAAATTATGACTTGATCAGGATGCCCTCAGATAATTTCGTATGACAAGAAATTTCGAACTTGAAACTTGTAAGGATTTTCCTGTTGTTCCATTATTTGATTTCTTTTGATGTAGTTAATTAAATCCAGTATTACAAATTAAAGTGAGAGATTTAGAAGTTGTTGTTTTTTTCCTCTACGAAGTGCAGTTTATAACAGTGGCAGCAAATAACAATTATAATGTGAATAGAAACTGCAATTGTAGCAAGAAATGAATCAAGATGACAGTGGTAGCTAGCTCTCTGTGTATGAGATACTAAATCCTCAAAAGTCTTCTAATGCCAGTGGATTTCATGATGTTGTTGTAGATATCGAACTACCATGTACATTCAAGTCGTTGTCATCATTCTTTGGGGGGCTTGCATGCCTTCATCATTGTCCCCATTGGAACACTTGACTCTATTTTGGGAACAGAACTAAAAATGTCACCTTTGCAAAGCTGCGATTTGCACAATCATTTGAGGACTCGGCTCATGGCTGCTGGCGTTAATTGACTTCTTTCTAGGATCTGTTTTTGCCTTTCGATGGGTGTGATAACGTTCGGGACTGTTTTTGCGATTGCTTTCCAGGGATGGCAAGGAGTCGATCGATCTCAAGGTGACTGGTGGTATCTGGTCGGAGACAATTCAGAGTTATCGCTGATGAAGCAATTGCTTGTGTCCATTTTTCTTCTTCCACTGTTCTGGCTGTATATGGGTGACAATTTATAAGTTGTTAGATACGAAATCAGAATGGCTATGTCTACCTGGTAATTCTGTGCAAGATAATTGCCTTGTTCTTTCGAGAAGGTAGGGTGTGCTCTGGGTAAGTATCTTTCAGAAAGATCCATGCATGAAATGTGCAGTTTTTGGTGTTTGACAACTTGGAAATGCTAATTTTTGGTAGAAGCCTTTTAAATCTGTTGTTATCTAGATATTGAAGTAGAGATAAAAGTTTGGCTTCTTCTTACAATTACTTTCCATAGATTGAGACATTGTGTTTCCTTCTGAAGTTGATAGCTGTTCCCAGCCTTCTTGCATTGAATTGATTTCGAGTTCGTGGTCTCTACTGGGTTTTGACATGGCAAAGGTGATTTCACCATGTGAGGTGTCTTTTTTATCTTCAAGGGTAGATGACAGATAAAAGAAGGATGTTAAAATATATGAGAATCACGTAGTTCTGTATGTAGTTTGGATTATTTATGGCACAAAAATGTCACAATTTCATACTGTAACCTTACAAGGTCACGTAATTTCCTAACTTGAGGATGTGTTTGAGAATATTTTTGGCAAAACATGACTCAATCATAAGGTTTATTTCTATTGAAATATGAATGTCTAACTTAAAATTAATTAACTACGAGGAAAGGGATTTATTTATATATACATCATAAGTTCAATCCTCATTTTTACCAATGTAGAACTGTTTCAACATTCTTCTTTATTTCTAACCTTTTTTTAGGTCTAACAAGTTTCACTTTCGAACATAGATGGATGTATCGTTTAGGCCTCTTTCAATTTTGAAATCATATTGAAATATGACATTTATCTCAAAATCAATTGACTATGAGCAAAGAAATTCATTTATATATAACTACAAGTTTAGTCTTTATTTTTTTCAATGTAGGACTATTCTAATAATTTCGTATAGAAGTTCAGTTATATACTACAATGGCAAATATCTATTTCTAAAACGGTCAAAAATCTCTCTCTCTTGACAATCCATTTTGGAATTCATTCTGGTGGGGATAATGCCTGAAGTTTTCTGAGAATCAGTTTCCTAAACTGTCAAGAGTTTATGTCATTATCTATCAATAATGTTTCTAGGGATGATATTAAAATTAGGCAATTAAGATTCAAGCTTCTCGTGATAAACTTATAAAATACTCATTCTTGTTTTTCTTATGCAGTAACATTTTGAGTATTCAACTTTGGTTTTATAACTTTGAGGAATAAATAGGTGAGTGTAGGATCTTGATGAACAAATTTGAGTCCCTTTTTTTTTAATATAAGTTAGTAGGTATTGCATTAAAATAGAGTATTGCTTGCAAGAAGTACAATGCAATGCAAACAGTACGAGATATAAGGGTCAATGGCTGCACAACAACTGACTGTCTGCAAGATCAAGGCATAAGATTAAAACATAATAACCATTTAGATTGTTTGCTATGGTAAACAATTCAGTGCATGCTACAACTCAACATAAAAAGGATCTTATTCTGCAGAGACATAGGATAGAGTTGCAGACTTGCAGCCAACTTCAACGACTAAGGTGCAGTTGGATTATCTGAATTTTGTGCCTTGGGGAGAAGGTCATCCTCATTCATATTCATTTGGAAGTCATTTAGCAAGAAGGTGTTGGATTTCCCTCCACATGGAGGATGGTCTATTTTACAATTTATTTACTTTATAAGGACCTTCATGCTATTTACTCATAAATTCTATTAGGACTTGTGGAGGAAGAGAGAAAACAACACCAACTTTTTTTTTTACAAGAAAATGGATGGCTGATTTTCGTCCATCTCTCTTGTTGCTATACCACCTTGATCATAGGACTGATCGGAAGTGTGTTTGTGGTCAGATCGAGCTGAGATTTTACCGAAAAGGTAGTCACTCACTATTCTTCAGATTGGACGGTTGGATTGGTGATCAGAGCAGTGAAGAGACAGAATCGAAAGGGGTTTCAGAGGGAGTTCGTCATTACAGTTCTACAGCGCGCACTCTTGGTAGAAGGTCAGTCTGAGGGGTGAAACGAAGTCCGTTTTGGCTGAAATTTTTTCAATAGTTCAGAGATTCGTGGAGCTTCATTCCTGCCAAGTTTCGTGATTTTTGAAGAAACCTAGTGATAGCAGAATGTTTTAGAACAGAGGAAGTCGAGTTTGGGTAAAACTACATTACCTCTTGTTTTGCGTTGTTGTTGCTTGTGTCATTATGTACTTGTGATGTACATGTGATTCTTCTAGTAAAATATTAGAGAAGATCTTGTTTGTATTCATTTGATTATAGTGGAGATTTAAAGGTAGACCGATAGGTTTCGTGGTTTTTACTCCTCACAATTAGAAGGTTTTCTACGTAAATATTGATGTGTTTTACTTGTTGATTTGTTTAATCGTTTTCATTATTTACTTTACCATTAAGAAATTCTTTACCAGTCCCATTCAGATCTTGTTTATCCAACAGAAGGTCCATGTCGTTATGGGATAGACAGTATTCAGATTGACTGGATTAACATTCATGTCCAGGGTCCTTCCTTGGGCAGTATTATTAGTAAGGAGAGCATTGAAGTCTTGAAGAAAAGCTGCTCCAACAGTGGCCAAGTGGAAGCTCCGGACAAACTTGAGATTAGCCAAGCTAACTGAGAGATCCCCACCCATATCTTTGAAATTACCTAAGCACCAATTAGACAAAGAGATGGAAGTTTCAACGATGTGGTTAGTGGAGAAAATAGTACTGTTGAAAATGAGTGTATTCTTAGCAATCCAAATATTCCAAATTAGTGAAATAATAAGATGAAACCATGCAAAGTGTCAATGTTAAATTTGTTAAAAATAACCAAAGAGAAGAGTTAATCAAGACAAACGAAATTAACATCACGAGGAAAATTTAACATGAAGTTTCAAATATAGTTAATGATTGTGCCATTAAAGAGGAGGTGGTTGGCTTGCTTTTTACCAAGGCCACAAAGAGAGCAAGTGGTACTTCCTTGCAATCCCCATTTAGCAAGGTTAGTTTTGGTGAGAATGTCTTTATGCTTAGCCAACCATGCGAAAATCTTAAATTTGTTAGGGATGTTTGTGCTCCAAATAGATTTCATGAGCTTGATTATATGATCACCATCAGTGATGAATTTATAATAGCCATTGACCAAGAATATTTTGTTTGGAGTGAGGTCCCATTGAATTTTGTCATTGTTTTCATTTAAAGAGGTGTTATTGAAGATGTTTCTTAAGTTTTATAGAAAAATTAAGATTTGTCTTAATAAGTGGCTTCTAAGTTAGCTCTGTTTTGTGTTGTAAATTGCACAAGGGATGTTTTTTTTGATATTGTTAAATGGTATCGCTCTGGGAACTAGTATTTGATGGTGGACCAGTTATGCCATTTGTTATTCAAGAAGGATATAAAATGACCATTACCAATAGAGTATGAACCACAAGCATTGAAAATCAATAGATTTTCTTAAGGCATCTCCAAAAAGGAGAGGTCTTGTCCTCTAAAGCATTTAGAATGTCTTTTTGGGAGTCATCTTGAAGATATCTGCAGTAAATACTGCTTCCTCATTTTCCTGTAGTGCCAATAAAAAGTTTCCAAAGGTGTTTGCATTTAAGGACTAGGTCAAAGTGATGAAGGATGAGCATACCTAGTTCGTCATGTTATTTCCTTCTGCAAATATTTTCCCCATGTTTGAGTGAAACTCTATGAGTATTGGATTTACCACCTTTCTGTTTTTTAATTGATTTGATTTTGGGAGTGTCGAAAGAACTAAGTTGTGGAGAGTGATTTTTTTTTTCCAATTGAGAGGTATCTACTTTCTAGGCACCAATTAATGCATTGCTCTAACTTATTAATAATAAAGGCCCAACCCTCAATGTTGGGAGTAGGAGGCCAAGATAAGTTATAGGAAATTTCTCGGTAGCACATCTTAGAATGTTCCTATAGCATTTAAGTTCGGTTGAACATATGCTAATGCCATTAATGAAGGATTTATGGAAGTTCATTTTTAGTTTGGAAGCTAACTGAAAATAGCTTAAAGTTCTAAGGAAATTTTGAGCATTTATCTCTAAAGGCTTTAGAAAAATTTCTCGTGCATGAATTGGATGTTCATAGCATCTGGACCTCTATTAGGAAATTAGATACCATTGAAAAGATTATTGGTTTTTCCTATGGTAAGCATTTTATTTAAGATATTAGTAATTAGAATGAATAAAAGGGAAGATAAATGATCTCATTGTCTAATTCCGTTAGAAGCTTTGAAATATTCATGCAGAGTTTTGTTAATTATAATGGAGAAATTTGCATCAAATCTACTTTTCTTCAAAACCCATATCTCGAAGAAAGTTGAATAAAATTCTCTTTTGACATTGTCAAAAACTTTCTGAAAATCCAACTTGATCATTAACCCTTGCTTTTTAAAAGAATTAAGGTAGTCGAAGATTTCATAAGCAACAATGTAGTAGTTTGTGATGTTTTTGCCTTTGATAAACATAGATTGGGAATTATGACCTTTGAACTTGTAATTTGCAATCTTAGTTAAGACAAATATATTTTTGAGAAAATAGACAATCTTAATAGGCCATTTTGGTAAGTACCAAGTGATCTCAAAATTAAAGAGTCCCTATAACTCCTCCACATACTTTGTATCCAACGATTGAAAACAATGACTAAACCTTTACTCTTATATTCTCCTGATTATTTTAATTAATTCCTAAACTACTCAAACTCAAAACATTATTATATGTTTAATAATATTCATTTCCACAAGACTCAACGTGAAAATTGGTAACCCATTTGTGTTTCAATTTTATTTATCTATACATGATTATTTCTTCATATTCATATATTCATTTTTATATATTTGTGAATTGATATCTATAAACTTATCATTATCTATATTAGTGGTGAACCAAGCACAAGTGACACACTATTTTACAAAAGAGGTATAGTATTATTTTTTTATAACATTTCAAAAACAAAGATTATGTTAATTTCTTATAAAAAATTATACAACATGATATGACTAGCATGTGAATAATCTTAAAAGAAAAATCAACATATTCTTAGATTTAATTTGGTATAAGTTCTGTGCAACTTCATAACAATGAAGATAGAGTTATCAATGGGTAGAGTTTGGGTAAGATAAGGCTAAAACCCTTATCATTATCTATGAATCAACATCTTTACTTATTCCTATTTATTATTCATGAAGAATAACCTTATCCATACCCGTTTCTTAATTACTCACAAAAATAAGCAAGTAATAGCGAGAAATGGACAACAAACAAGTAATTTTTTTTATAAATACATATAATAGATATTACTTGCAAACACCACATAAACAATAATTAAATAAATATTATAAACTAATATAATATTAGGATATCTAAATAAGGCAAACACAATTCCATTATGTTCATATATCAAATAAGAAACATTTAAAATGTATTACAAATTTAATTCTTAAACATAGACTTAATAAACAATTCAAAATTCCATTAACCATCAAGTACTTCATTTTGTCATTAACTATCATCATTCATGTCAATAAGTTGTAGCCTTCAAGTACAACCTTTTCATTCCTACATTTTGAATGAAGAATATAAATTAGAAAAATAACTTATAGCATACAAGTACACAACATTGGGTAATTGCTTACCTTAGATGGCATACCTTTCAGTTTTGCATGGTATCCAAAGATCCAATTGGACTAGCATTCCTTTCGTAAAAAGTTCAATAAAGCAAGAAAACATAAGCAATAAGTAACAAGCAAGAGAATATTTAGAAAAATGTAGATTGTGTCTTACTTCTCAATCTCATCAAGAACAAGCTCATCAATACATTCTTTCCATGATGCATGGAAATGGAATGCCACACAAATCTCCCTCTACTTTAGAAACTATTAGAAATAACTGAACAAATTTAAACTTTAATATATATTTGAAACTTTAATAATTGTTGAAAAAAAAGAATGAAATGTCAAACAATTTCAACTGACATCAAGCACCAGCTCTTCCAGAACTAAAAGTTGATTCAAAAGTGGAAAGAGAAACTACCAAAATATCACGAGCTATAGTTGCAATTACTGGATACCTAGAACCATCATCATGCCACAAATTTAATACTAAAAAGTTTTATGTACTTTTTTCCCCAAGTAAAGTTCCAAATCTATCTTATTTGGTATTTGGCAATTAATTTCTTCTATAAAAAGTTTTAACCCTACATCAAGATCATCTACAATTTCAGAATTCATGTTTGTAGCTGATAAGACACTCCTTTTTTTTTTACCTTGGATCATATTCTACATACTTGGGATAAAGATTCCCAAGGTCCTTTTGTAGATCACTAATAATAGTTTCTCTTTTGATTTTATCAATATAGATAAACTTGTAGTAATAATGAACTACTTGCATTTTATATCGTGGATCTAATAATGAAGCAAATGCCAAAAAAACATTGTTAAGCTTCCAATATTTCTCAAAATTTTCAAGCATCTTAAAACCCCTTGAAGCCAGAAACATGGAAGAACTTTCAAACCACTTTCTTATGTGTATGTAAATCTTACACATAAAGTTGAAATATAAATTGCAAGTAGGATTATTACTACTAGAGAACTTTTCTAATCTTCACTCTCAAATGTAAATTGGATGTGGAGTGGGTGGAGTTGTGTGGAAGCGAGGGCAGGCAGCGTGCATTGGTAGCAATCGAGCATTTTTTTTTTGTTAACGGTTGAGATAGATTAGTATATAATCGGCTTAAATGTCATGGAATACAACATCGAAGTATAGTTATTACAATACCGCAGACATAATTGTCATAAACAGTCTCCAAAATTGTCCCCCAAAGTGGGATCATTAAAGTATTACATCAAAAAAGAATTTTTTTTTTTGAAAATTGACCGACATAAGGTCAACATTACTCTGACATGGCATTGTGGGATTCATTTCCTGATAGTTCATTTAAAGAGGAAAGTCCTGATGAGGAGTGAATAGAAGAAGCAAAGGCAGGCTCCACGGGTTGTGCAACCATTGCAGAAACAAACTGCAACATTTCCTCCTTTTCAAACCCTGTTACAAGATTTCCCACTCAAAATTTCATCAAAGAGATAATATCATTAATGATCATAAAGCATGGTGGAGGGTATTAGCAGCGATTGAGCATTGATGGAGGGTGTTAGCAGCGATCAAGCATTGGCGAAAGGCAAGTGAATGAGCACTCGTAGGGCTTCAAACTTCTGTAACATGAGCTTGGGTTTTAATTTGGGATAAAATTAGAATAATATTAGGATAAAGCCTTAAAAATGTTAATAACATTTTAATTATGTGAGTAATTTATAATTTATGTTATAATTTAAATAGATATGGTAAATAAGATAAAGCATTATCAATACCTTATCCATTAAAATATGTCAGTAATTTTTTTTCACTCATATACTCATATCCTACTTATTAAATAACTAAGTAATTTTTTCTTACCCATATCTTCTTAAATAAGATAGATAATGAATAGAATAACGGATAAATGGTTGATATTGATAACCCTAAACGAAGGGAATGCTAGGCATATATTATGCTTAATAGACTTCAGTTAAGCATGCCCTGCAGTGCTCCCCAGTTGGTCATTATGAATAGAAGAGCATTAGCAACTGATCCACTACCTTCAAACCATGGCATTTGATAAGTTAAACCATTTAATTAAACCATCTGATCACCTTGACAGACGAGAGATTTTAAAGTATTCGACAACTTTAACTGAAGTCTACAACTACTTGGTGTAGTAGTGAAGTCTCTTTGTAGTTGTACGAGAGATCGGAAGTTCGACTCCCATAAACATCATATATATTACATTACTTGGTAGTAGTTTATCATAACCAAGTATTTAAGTGTAATATATATCAATTACCGTTTACAAAAAAAAAGAGACAACTTTAGCTGAACTTGAGCTAGTCAGCTAGGCTCTTGTAAATCAAATTGAGTTGAGGTTGTACAACTTCTCATTTCATCAACCACAGTACCAACCAGCAAAGATTTTGTTTTGTGATTTGAAAATCCAACCTCACTCTAAAAGGAGTGAAGTTTTCATAATTGTAGCCATGTCATTGACTCCTCGTATTCTCCACTGGTTAATGAAACGAAGCAACGCCTAGGGAAGAATTAACACATGACAAGTGCTATATATTGAATATTCCATAGCAATATTAATTATCATCCACAGCTTCACTGTGCTGTTGTCTTCTTCATTGGCTTAAAGAAGCGGAGCTCTACGGAAGCAAGTGAGGAATCAGACATGGGTGATGTAGTCCAACCTTCGTCGAAGTTTGTGACCACGCTTCCTGATTCTTCCATGGATGATGTGCTTGAGCTCTTGGAGTGTCCAATCTGTACGAACCCAATGTATCCTCCCATCTACCAGGTTTTAACTCCCCTTTCCTTCCCAACCTTGAATTTTTGTTCCTGCTTCATTCATGGCTTTTTAGCCTGTGGTTTAAGAAAACAGTAATATTTGTATCATCACAATAGCCTGTTGGTATAGCAAAATAAGGAAGTACATCTTGTTAGTGTGCCTCCATTTGAAGCTAGAATATTTATCCCTTCACATTACACCCAAAAAGTAGCTAAACAACACAACTCGAAGCCTGCAGCATCCCAACAAATTAAGAAAAAAACAAACATCACAAAAACTGAAGAAAAGGTGGTCTATATCTTCCACTTCCACACCGCAAAGAGAACAATTGGTGCTACCAGTCCAACCACGATTTGCCGGATTAATTAATCTCTGAGAGAATTTTATTTTGCAACGAAAGCCAAACAAAGGTCTTGTATTTGGATGGTATGTTAAGTGTTAACAGCACCAAAGGACCATTTTATGTTTTTTTTTTGAACAAATAGACATGCAGGACTACTCTTCTGAGTAAGCTAAAAAAACAAAGTCCTTCGGCCTTCTGTACAAGTTTAAATTGAGGGGAGCCCAAGGTACCTGTGATATCAACATCGAGAACATATGCAAGAAGTGTTCAGATGCTAAATGTAACTATGCAATAGCTATATATGAGTATAACAGATTATATGATTATAGCTATTTTCCTTTTTTGGTGGGCTTACTTCTTTATGGTAGTTGAGGATTTCTAACTGACTTAACTCTTAGCTTCTTTAATGTCCTTCTGCAGTGCTTGAATGGCCATGCTATTAACTAGCTCCAACTGCAAGTCAAGAATGGTCTGTGATTGCCATACCAGTCGTTGTGAACTGGATCACATTAGGTGCTTACTTTTTGAGTAGTTGGTTGGAACCCTCCATCTGAGTTGTAGATACCTTGAATCTGGATGCTCTGAAATAATTTCATATGGCAACAAAATATTCCATGAGCAACATTGCCCGTTCAGGAAGCAGGATTTTCCTAAACCCTAAACCTGAAATAATTTCATGTGGCTACTCGTATCTTAACATGGAGTGTAATTTCTGGAAGCAGGATTTTGCTCATCTTGGTGTTGTGCAGCGCGGACTCAAACCTGCCTCCATGGCAAGCTGCGCTACTCCAAAGAAAAATAAATATCTGAAGGAAAAAAAAACTTTTCACTATGGTTCATTGGTTCTGGTAGTTGTTTCTATTGTTTAGGTCACCATCTTATACTGTAGACATGAAGTTTCCTTTTTCTCGGTGATTAAATTCCGTCCTAATCTAAGGGTGCTCTGTAGAACTTGGATCGGACAAGAAATTTAATTTCCAAGAAGTTCAGTGATATAATTAAAAGATTCAGTCTATTTTTAAACTATTGAAAAATTCAGTTTCCAGGAAATCTATTAGTTGCTTGTTGTTGCCAACTCATGCTTAAAGCTTTTTTTATGCTGTGGGAATCTATCAACTACAAGTGTGTTTGGTTGGACTTCTTTGGAAAGTTGGATTCTAACATGTAAATTCTAGACTTCAACGTTAATGCTAGTAGTCTAATTTATTATTCTTAACCATTAATTTCAATAGACAAAAGGTATTAGATCGTTCTCTCATATATGTATCAATATACATGGTATTATTACAAATAAGAAAACTCATCATTATGAGAATAATCTTTAATTTAAGCAATTGAAGCAATAACGTCGCCTAAGAGATGTTGGGTTTGCAAGATTCGAAAAAGAAATAGGATTTTGTTGTAGATTGGTGGTAAATTTGCAAATTATAATGATAAAATGAAGTAAATATATGAATATTATAAAGACAAAATGAAAAACAAAAATTTAAACCCATATCTTCTCCTGGTAGAAATAGTCTAACACCACCACCTTTTACAAATTTTATGTTTATCACATATTTTCATGTGGTAAAGCTTCTACCAAAAGTTGTATTCCAATTCCTTATTTGGAATAGCTTTTAGGTACTTTGACTTCTATTAGAATTTACGCATTAGAATCTAGTCAGAAGTTAAATCAAATGTACCCTACATCTTTGTTGAGAAGAGTAATATGTACCTGGATTGAAAATATAGATTGTAATGGAAAATGTTATTTGAAAAACACATTGAGAATATGTAGAATCACATAATTGTACAACAAATCTCATAGGAAAAGGAAATAAAGTAAAAGAAAGAAGAGAAAGAAGAAACACATCAAAAAAACTCAGATTTATGTGATTCGTTTTAAATCTACATCCATAGACAAAAAGAATATTAAATATATTAGATTTTGGAAGTACAATAGTGATGGAGGAGCTTAGGAGAGTTGTAGTCACCATCGTCTAAGTTTACAAGAAAAAAAAAGTTTTAAAACTCTAAAACATGAATTATATGATTATAGTCTGTTGCAGCGAATGTCCGCATTGAATCTCTGGATTCAAATTTAAGAAGATGCAGACGAAGTGAACGTCCACAATGGACGTTCGTTTTTCTCCTGATATTCAACAGTACTCCAGCGGACATCTAGAGTAGACGCTCGTTTTTTCTCCTAGTTGGAGATCTCCATTTTAACGATCAGGCGTCAATAAACGTCTGCTAGACATTGCTAAATAAGGTTAGTTCAAGACACGTATCTCAACAGTCTTAAACTTGACTTGGAAGTAAAACTACAAAATTTGAATATGAACTTACTTGATAAAAAGCTAGTTCATAATTTCCTTATAGAGTTAAAATGAAATTAAAATATTCGACTTTGTTTCATAACTAAGAAGAATAATCATGTAAACACATGATTAAATTGACAAAATTTAGTCCCATTTTTAAAAATCTTGAATATATAATCCACTGTCCCAAGTAAGACCAACCAAAGTCACGTTATGGAACCAACTTATTTCCTAGTTTCATCTCCCGGCCACCCTGATAAGCTTTTTAATTTCAAATTTCAAATTAGATAATTTAGCAAAAAATTAAAAAAATATTGTTTGTGTTTATCTTGCCATTCTAAAACCCATTACCAAAACAAAAACAAGTGCTAGTTTTTCTCACTGTGATAGCTTTCGAGTCCTTCCACTTTCCACCGGTTCAAACGATACAACGCCTGGGAACAACAAACGACGTGATTTTAACAGCTGTTCGTCATCCATTGCACTGTATTGATGCGTGGATGTCTTCCTCGATGGGTAAAAGGAAACGGAAGCCTTACGGAAGATGGTGAGGGTTCATTAGACATGGACGATGTTTCCCATTCTCCACCACCAAATCTGTGAAAGGCAGAAGTTGTGTTGTGAAGGTTGCCGATTCTTCCACGAATGATGTGATCCAGCTTTTGGACTATCCATCCTGTCTTCGTGAGCACAATGTACCCTCCCACCTTTCAGGTTTGCCCCTTTTCCTCGAAATCCTCTGAACTTCTTCTATTCCATTTGGAGTTTTTTTGGGGTCTTTGTTTGATTAATATTTACAAGCAAAAAACCTCATGCAATTGTGTGGAAAGAAAAAACAAAAAATCTAAGAAAGGAAAATATAATTGAATCAATTAAATTTTAAATTTTTTTTTATAAAAATAACTTTGAATTTTAAAAATATTAAGAAGGAATTTTATCCACCTAACCAAGTTTTTGTAAAAATAAATTTAAAATTCAAAATAAGGAAAGAAAAGAATAGCTACGAATCAAACTAACATATCATAGAGTAATTATAGATTAATAAAATAAGGGAAAAAATTAATTTAAGATAAGAGAGAAAAATTAAAAGTAAACTTCAAATAATATAAAAATAGAAAGAAGACAGTCGAAGAAGAATTGAAATCTAAAAAATCATAATAATAAAAAAATCATCAATCTATCGTTAAGGTAAATTAAATGGAAAACCATAATAATAATAAAAGAAGAAGAATTAGATAGTGACTTAATTTAAAATTAAAACTATTGGAGAAAGAAGATTTTGTGTGGTTGTTTAAAACTATGGAGTGATTATATTGAGATTAAATTAAGAAATTATGTTGATATTGAAAGAATGGAATGTGGATCTCACATCTATACTTTCCCTCATTTATAAAATTAGTACATACAGATAGATAGATCCTGTTTTTATTTTTTTTGCTAAATTATCTAATTTGAAATTTGAAATTAAAAAGCTTGAGAGAGAAAATGAAATCAAAATAAAATAAGTGATTAAAAAAATTATAAAAAATAGGAAAAAAGGAAAAGTGCAATTCTGATCAATTGTGTCTCTAAGGATTAACACCACACTTTCTCTCTCCTACACAATTAGTATATATATATAAATACACTCACATCATATTAGACCAAAAACATTTTGGAGTAGAGTTGAGTCTGTGTTTACTTCCATGAAAATTTGATCACTAATTTGACCCATGTGGCTTTTAGATTTTGATGATATACAAAACAGATCCCACTATCCGTTTATGGTAGATCTGCTTGTTTGCCTATATAATAATTTGTGTTAGGATTTTCTCTTATGAGGTTATAGAGAGATTGGCTAGACTAATAGGGTGGCTACTATCCCTCTTGGATGTATTGGGTTGTAGTGTTTCTTTATAAAGAAAGTTTTTTCCTCCTTTCTGTACTTTGTTGAGATTGTGATCTCTTCTCAATTACACTTGTTGATTATGCTATGCCTAGGGGTCCAAATGGATATGCATTATCCGTTTGGATTTTCTTTACTCTTGTTTATTAGGCAGTTGTTTATTATTCTCTCATGTTTCTCTTCACGGTTTGTTTTGGATGTGGATTTATCTCCCCTAGTAAGTAAGTATGCTGAAACAAACAGGGGTTAAGAGTCAAATTTGAGGTTAAAATGGTGCCATATGTGTATGGTTCTTAACTGATCGTGGTGCTTATGAGTGATGGTGAGGATATCAACTGTTGAATTTATCTTGATGCTCTTAAACTTCATGAATGATCAGAATGCACTTTGCTTGTTCTTTTCTATATTATTCTCTGTGAGATCCACAAAAATAGACCTAGAAACTAAACCTATTGTAAACAGGACTAACTGGCTAGGTCATGAGTAGAATCCCACCTCCAAGGTACAGTGACACACTGACACTAAATGATATTATGTACTGGTTGGTAATTGGAGATCATGAGATTCAGAGGTAAATGTACTAAAAATAACGAGAGAATCTGTCAAGACTTAGAAATGTACACTTTGCTGATTGCCATGAAGTAACCACTTTATGAACCAAATAGGCATGTCGGACTAAGCTCAAGGGCAAGATGAAGGTGAAATTCTTTGGTCTCTTGTACGAGTTAAAATTCACATATAAAAGTATGTCAAAAGCACAACTGATCCTAATCTTGGGAACAAATGCATGATCTATTTAGGCAGCGAATGTAACTAAACAATTATTATGCACCTAGACTAATAATTTATATTGTTGTTATACTTTCGAGTATTAACTGTTATGGGCATGCTATCTGCTCCAACTGTAAGACTTTTGTAACGAGTGTTTGCCCCTTTTGTCATTATGACTTTGTTCAAGCGAGATGCTTACTTTTTGAGGAGTTTGTTGGATCCTTGCACCTTAGTTGTAGATACTACAATTCAGGATGCTCTCAAAGAATTTCATAAGGCCACAAATTACTCCATGAGCAAGGTTGCAGGTTTAGGCCTTACAAGTGTCCTTGTCCAAGTTTTAGCTGCAAAGTTACTGGAAATGTGCCAACCATCATTGCTCATATGGAAAAGGATCACAATCGCAAAATGCTTTCTTGCCCTTGTCTAGTAAGATTTCACAAGAGAAAGATCCCATGCCATTGGAAACCAAAGGTAATTTGATGTTTCTTTTTTTTCCTCAGAACTTTCATATAATGATGTAAGTCATCTCAATCTAATCAAATTATTTCAATTTGCTTAGTTCCAGGATATTCGTATGGTAATTGGTTGCTACACAATACTTTAGATCTCATTATTTTGAAAACTTTAAAAGCAACTACAGTTTCTGCTATTATAAGAAAATGAAATACAGAGGTGTGGAAATACAAATATTCTATTCTATTCTAAATTCTCTGGAATGCACCACTTGGTCGGTGTTGGAAGGATTTGTCTGTGATTACATTATTTGATTTCTTTTGATGTGGTTAAACGAGAGAGATTTGGAACTAGTCTAATTTTCTTCTCAGTTGCTATTGGTGTAGTGATTCATATGGTGCTTACATTAGGCACATAACTAATGTTTGACTCTCCTTGACATATTTTTCTGTCCTTCTCCAATGGCACATGTTCTCTGTGTTCTCGAGCTTGCATTCTATGATTTTGCACCAGATTGATGTCGAATTGGATGCTGAGAAAGAATGAGGAAGAAGAAAACTCCTATGACCCTGATAAGCAGGAAAGAAGAAGAGGATGCAGATGTCTAAAGGATACAGCCCAATATCTTGTACTCCATGTTCAACTCTCTCCATTATTGATTCTTCAAATAATAATAAAAAACTCTACCCATTAGAGGGTATCCATCTTCTTAATGTACCAAAGCAATCATTATAAAAGAAAAATGCAATTTGAATACGAAACAAATCAAAGATACTGGAAATATTCATGTAAATATCCATATCAGATAAGATGCTAAATCCTTAATAAAACTCCTGTACCAAAAGACTTAACAATATGGTTGGAGTGATTTAAAGACCATGATAGCTTTGATTCTTCATCATAGTCCTAATGAAACTTGCATACATTCATCGGTCTCCCTTCTTTTAAAAAGCTAGACTTCGTTTAGTTCAGAATGGATCTAAGATACCATCTTTGCACAACTCTCTTATGTATTGTTGCTTGTCGAATGAGTAAATAGAGGAAGACATGTGCGCAAATTTAGTTTTGTCCTTTGTTTTCCATTGTTGTCTCTATATTTTGTTTATGTTTCATCAGTTGCACACCTTTCAGTGTCACTTTAAATGTGCATGTTGTCTGCCATTGTTGTCTATATAGTTTATTCATGTTTGAAATTGAGAATTCAGCAAATTATAAATTACAGTAAACTTTTGATTCCCATGATAAAATCCATAAACCATCTTGAGTGGCAATAGGTAAATTTTCTGCAGTGAAGGACATGCTGCTGCAATATTCATTGGAGGAAATAGGCAAACTTGGTTATGGAGTGGGCTGGTTGCAGTGGTGGCGATGAGGTTTTTGCACAATCACCTAAAGACTTTGCTTATGACTATTATTATTGTTTGATGAAGTTTTTATATTCTTGCTTCTTTGTTTTTTCGGTTCTGTTTTTGATTTGTCTCTGTTTTCTTTCGTTTTCCCCTTGTTTTTGATTTTGCACGTTTCTTTAGGTGTTTTATACTGGTTGGGGTTGTTCATGTTCTGGTTCTGCCCCTAGCACTCTCACATGTTACAACAAAAAGGATCCTTTCGATTATTCTTATAGACAACAAGGTTCCATCCGTTGGAACACAAACGTGAATTATTAAATACAGATATTCTCGCTTATTAAGAACTAATGCTCGTTTAAGCATGGTTATTTCACTGAATGTTTTGGGTCCATGTAAGTTCACTGAATGTTTTGTTGCTAATTGGATTCTGCTCTTCATTCATTCCTAGATACATGTGTTTAGAATTTTTATTAGTTTATTTCATATAACATTACTTAATAAACCAAAATTTTTTCTCACAAATGCACATGAAAGTTAAACAGAAAAAAAAAACAACCTCGCTAAAAAGGATGATGCCCCAGATAACGGAAGTTTAGTCTAATATAGTGTTTACTAATAGTATCTTACACTCACTGATTCACTCAGAGTAACTATGCAATTCCTGAATTCCTAATGTGTATCTTATGCAATTTTCTACTCTTGCAAAACCAGCAACGAAGAAAACAGCCAGACCAATTGTTCCAAGAATCAACAAGTCTCGGAGTCTCCAAGTCGATGATCCTAAAGTACTGTTGAAAGCAACCATCACCTTGTCCTGGCAATCTGCAATTGATGAATGCAACAGTCTGTTTGTTCCTGCAATCCAAATTTTCCCTTTCACATGCAACGTCCGTTCCTCTACATCGTCTGTCTCAAAGAAGTGTTTAGCGACGGATTGGTGTATGATCAAGCCATCACCGCTCTCCCATATTTGCTCCTTGGTCTCTCTGATGCTTCTTGGTATTCCTTGCCATGTCATCTTTCTAGTGCTGTTTTCTATCTCCAAGATGTAACGGTAGCTGGTCGCATCGATCGCCTCACCCATGAATGTCAAGTATGTGATGTAGACCAGACATTTTGCTGAGTAGAATGCATCAAAGTGAAGGCAGAAGTGATTCTTCGAATACCTGTAAACCTGATAAAGAACATTGCAAAAAGGAAGGAAGAGTGTGGATAATTAATGCAAGAATGACATGTATCCATCCTCTCCAATAAGTTACTTGCTTACAACTTTTGGTATCCATTAGATCGAGTGGTCTGAGTTAATAAAGAAAAGGAGATAGCAATATGGATGAAACTGTCAACTTACAGTCGGATTTGATGAAGCATCCCTTCCATTACACGGAGGAACACAATGATGCCGAGTGTTTATTAGACAAGTGTTTTCATAAGCCAGTCCATGGACATCTTGCAGATGTGTTAAGAGGGTTGGGATGTCTCCTGTAATGGTACATGGATACGATGGAAATGGGCACTTGTATGGTCTGAAATTGCAAACCTGCTCATGTTTTTGTTTGGTATGATATTGTACTATTGCACTGCATCCCATGTTGCGATATACACATGGGCTTCTAATGGATGGCAACAGCTTCTCCAATGTCAAGTTCCTTATGTTACCCATTTCAACACGACAACTGGGGCATCTATTGTTTACGGCAGGCTTGCACTTTGAACAGAGGGTATGCCCATTTGAACACTGCAGAGAGAAGACTACAAGCTTAGTCTGTATGTTACAGTTACACAAATTAACACCCAACGTGTAGATGTTTATGGTATATGATCATAAACTTCACTCTTGTGCAGATATCGTCACAGAACCTTCACTTGTGTGTTATTTGGTAGACAATGTTCTCAATCTTATGTTGTCCACGCCTCAATTTAAATGTAATCGATGCTCTGAAATATACTAAGTTTGTCAATTGGTTTATGATAGTGATTAAGCTATAAGCACTCCACTCACAATTTGATTTGCACCCTCAACAAATATTGTGCGCAATTTGGTGAAATACTTTTATCATTATCCATGACCAGTATTTTTCAGCATAATCCCAACAGAGGATTTTATGGCAATATACTTTAGGTTGGCTAATAGGTAATCTAATTCAGGTTCAATTATACTATTATGTCTGATTGTGCAGAATTTTGTGTTCTTTCCTGGTACCTTCTAAAGCTTCGATACCATTTGAAGATGCAAATGCACAAAAAAAAAACATTGATACGAAGGACCAAATTCTGGAACAAGAGAAACAGGGTATATGTCAAACTAAGAATAGCTTGAAATGATCTGATACAAAGACTCTGAGAAACTGATCTGGCTTCAATCTTACCTGGAATATAGGAGGATGCATTAGTTCAAGACAGACAGGGCATTCCAGGTGATCCATCACACGGTCGTACAATTGTGCAAGAGATTCAACCATTGACACGCTCCTGAAATTGCGAACAAAGGAAAGAATCCAACATGAGACGAGAGAGAAACAGGGCAAGGGGAAAGACTCCGGTTCATATATGCATCTCCCTGTATCTTTCATGAGCTTAAAGAGCTAGTTTGTTGTCTTCGATTTTCTGAGAAAAACCTTAAAGAATAGCCCTACTTGTAATATTCTTGAAAACACAGCGAATAGCTTGTATATTTTTTTAAAATAGCTAATTATTTATATGACCTCATAAAAATCCATATTATGCTTTACATATCCTTCTGCGCCATTAACACTAAATCAGAATTAATTTCCAACTCAGCACATGAAAAGACAAAAATATCCGGGATATACGAACTATTTTAAAATGGGTATTATAGCAATGATTAATTTTTAAAAATGGGAATATACGAACTATTCGTTGTATTTTCAAAGATATTCAAGCAAAGATCCCAATCATAAAATAAGACGATGAAGAGAAGCTTTCTTTGCCTTCAAGTGTCCAACGCTGATGGCAACATAATGCGAAGGTTCAGCGAACTTCTTGTCTGGAGTTGATCTGTGATGTGTGACATGACGGTCCAGCCAAAAGGAAAAATGCATGGTATATTTTTTTTGACATTGGTATGTATATATTTTCTTCCTGAGATTCATGAGATTCGAATGGAAGTTCCACTATTCTGATCAACTGTACCGTGGTAGTTGGTTAAAAAAATGCATGGTATATTCTATGTATTTTATTTTAACTTCAGCAGTGGGGTGGGGGACCTGTACCTGCACAAGATTTCCCACCGACATTCTGATACAATTGTCATGCATTCTTTTTTTTTTTATAAATTGTGCGTGGTTGGTGACATGATTAAAAAATAAATAAATACTGTTGTGCAACAAACAATCTGACGGTTCATATCCACACAACACATAATAGTATACTCCAAAAATGATGACTACAGCAACACATACTATACTCAGAAAGCAATTTTCCCTGAGCTCAAACCGAATCCAAGGGGATTTTACATCTCATTAAAATTGAAAAATTAACCACCTTACTTTTAAAACAAACTGCATCTTTCGATATTTAGCTAATTTAATTATTTTTTCCTTGTTAATTTTTGAAAATCTTCTTCCCATATTTTCCCTTCAAATTCTAGTGACTGGTGGCCTCTGGAAATAAAGTTCTTGGCGGCATTTTGATGGATGACAAGGCCCTGGCCACTCTCTCTAATTTGCTCCTTCGTTTTCCTGATGCTAATTGGATTTCCTTTCCATCTCATCTCCATAGTGCCATTTCCTGTCTTCAAGCTATAACCATACAACTTTGATCGCCTTTCTTCGCCGATAACTGTCAAGTATGCCATGTAAACCAGGTCTGTTGGGAAATGGAACACCTCAAAGTGAAGGCAGAAGTGGCTTCCAAAACACTTGTAGATCTAGCAGAAACATCATGGATATAAAGAGAGGAAAAGAAAGCATTAGATCTTTCAAGAAGAAGAACAGTAGTAATTTCAGACAGAAATCAAACCACAACTTATAAACATGAAACGTCCATGCTATGAAAGGCATTTCCATACTAGCTTGTTATACGATTCATATAATCAATCATGCCTAAACACTGAATAAAAAAAAGTTAATTAGATTATGACACCAGAGATTTTTGTGGGTAATGACTTACAATGGGTCTCGCTGAGTAACCTTCTCCACAGATTAATGGAGGGAAGTAGTGGCAATGACTGTGGATTATATTATCCTCGATGGTAATCAGTCGATGGACATTCTCCAGATGTGTTACAAGTGCTTCGGTATTTCCTAGGACAGTGCAAGGAGAACTTGCATAGGGACATTTATATGGCCGGAAGCTGCATGACTTTTCATGTTGCTCTTTGGCATCATATTGAATTATTTCGCTGCAACCCGAGGCGCGGTGTCTGCATGGAAGTTTGATGATGGCTGCAGCGAACTTCTCAAGAAGTAAGTTCCTTATATTGTCCATATCTACCCTACAAGCAGGGCAACGTTCTACTTTGGGCTTGCACTTTGAGCAGAGTACGTGGCCATTAAAACACTGCAAAAAGAGAATAATAGGATCAATGGCGGGCCTAGGGATTTTTAAAGGATGGGGTAAACGTAAAAATATGCGTGCAAAATTACTTATAAGTATAAGTAATTATGTAGTAATAAGAATATATGAAATTTGAAAAACTTGAAATAAAGAAACTTTTCCTTATATATATATATATATATATATAGACTCTTAGCTTGCATCTGGTTCAGATTTTAACATTTAGATTTTGATATGAATCATTTTTTTTTGTTAAAAGTTTAATATGTATTTCATCGGCTTAAAGCCTGGTAAGAAGAACATAGCAATGTATGCAATATTACAAAATTGAAGGCATTAGCCCAGATAAAATATAAGTTCCAAAATTTACATCAGTAGGAAACAGTCCAAGAAGATAGTCTCAAAGGCCCTCAGGAGGCACACTGCCTCTACCAGGGTCAACGGGGGACAAAGAAGCAACTCCTGGAGGCAGCCTAGAGGAAGAAGGAATGGGGAGGCATGGAGCTTCCTGTTGCATAGA
>JAMKQA010023811.1:0-11750 GCA_024699735.1 Posidonia australis
GACGCGGGGAGGAGGAGGACTGCAGGGAGGGGAGGACGCAGGGAGGAGGAGGACTGCGGGGACGCAGGGAGGAGGACTGCGGGGAGGGGGAGGACGCAGGGAGGAGGACTGCAGGGAGGGGAGGACGCGGGGAGGGGAGGACGCGGGGAGGAGGAGGACTGCGGGGAGGGGAGGAGGCGGGGAGGGGGAGGACACAGGGAGGAGGAGGATGCGGGGAGGAGGAGGACTACGGGGAGGGGGAGGACGCGGGGAGGACTGAGGAGGAGGGGGAGGACTACGGAGGGGATTTTTGTGAGGAGGAGAGGGATTAAGGGGAAATCTGGTGAAATTCCACAGGAGGGGGTGAGAAATGAGGTGTGGGTTAGGCTTTTATACTTTGGAATCCGACGAAATTTACTTTCCATTGGTTTCATTTCCAACAATATGCACAAATACCAATATTTCACTTGGTGAATAGGAATTCACTTTCCGTCCAAATCAAATCCAATGCTTTCTAGATGCACAAACCCCCCCTAAGAGACCAATGCCACCTACTGGTTGTAAGGGTGCGCACAACATGTTGATTATGTTGTCACAAAACAAGCTATGATGCTTGACAGGGTTATTAAGAATGGAAATACACAGAAGTCAGGAATAACATCAATAGATACCACAACATTTTACACCCCAGCTGGTTTGATCCCTCCACAGCCCAACTTGTGGGATCATCCACCACCAGTCACCCATCAACAGTCAAATAGTGATAGCCAACTTGTTTGGGTGTGACTCTAGAATGTAAAAAGCAAACTCACAGGCTCCTGATCTTACTTACCAATGACAAGAAACAGCAAAAATGCCTACACCAAAAGCCGCATAGTATGTGCTACATAACGTGTGAATAAACAGCAATCATTTAGCAAGAGATATTTCCTTCAAAGCCTACTTATCTCAATTATTAGTGTTTATCAGGATTTGATGGGCTAAAGAGAATTTAGGGAGATGGCATTTACACAAGAAACATCATATTTTGCCATTGGAACCTTTTGGCACATCTCCCCTGAGAGCACAAAAAATAATAATCTTTTCTGGATAGTGTTACTGAAACTATTCATTCTGTTGTGACCACTAACAAGACAAATCAAAACCACTGCTGAAACAACTGGGAGTAACTGCAGAATTGAGCTTTACCTGTAAGGGAAGAATGAAGTTGGATATTAACGAGTCTATAGAGCAAATTTCACACAGGGCTGCAATCGCATGACAAGCATCTCTTCCCTCCTTACCCTTTCCAAATGCTGCAAAAGCCGTTCCATAAGCAGAAGTATCCTTGTTAAAGTTAACAGTAGGTTTTCCTGTTTCTTCCTCTGCTGAGAATGTCTCATCATCTGAGCAAAAATCTTCACTGTTGTCAGTCTCGATGTCCCCATCTGGCAAATAAATTTCATTTGCTGCAACCTTTCCAGCAAAGATCTTTAGAGCATCACCACTAACTGAAGGCCACCCAGAAGCTGTGTGTATTTCAGCTTGCATTCCTTCTACTATTTTGGTCAGTTTTATATTCCGAAATTTTGTAGGAGACTTCTTTCCCTCTTCAATTACATTATCAATGTTTGGCACTTTGAATGTCTTTTCTACAGGCAGGGACATATCTGAGTTTTTTCTGCGAAAAGCATAAAATTTGATCATAATATGACACAACTAGTATATAAACAGAGACAAAAGGGACGCCTATTTGAAGGAATACAAAATCAGAACAGGAAACCAGGAATTAACAAGAAATTACTGGATTTTGACTTGAAATCTATATCTCATGCTCATTAACTTAAAAGCAATATTCTTTTCATTAAACAGCAACAAGAGTGTTTCATTAATTAACTGTTAAAAATGCAGAACATCGCTATAAGAGAGGACAGAAACCATAGAAAGGTTCCTTAACAACCAAATCCAAAGGACGGTAAAAAATCAAAAGGATAGATAATCGTGCAAAAAAAACAAGAAACTTCTTTCAAAGGCCAAAACATGGACTGCACAGATTATGATTTAAGATCTTAATTGTTCAAGGAAATTTTTATATCAACAAAGACAAACATGCCCAGATTGTGTGCCTATCTTAACAAAACTCTGCTTCTCAATATTCCACATGTCTGTGCAACTTTACAAAGATAATTCAAAGACACTAATGTCATAGAAGAAAAATAAAATTAAAGAAAAAGCAGAATACAGACCATATACACCTAATTTTATATAATAATATATTAGATATTAGTAGCATGATCTATTAGTAGCGGTCACAAAGAAGAAAATATACTCTTAGAAAATTCAATATTTTAAATTATCTTTTTTCGAAGAAAACAATTCTAGAATTTAACTTTAAAAAATCATCAAATGGGAATCACTGTTCCAAGTCACAAAAGAGACAGTAATCTAAACACAGAAAGAAAAAAAAGGTATAAAAGAATGAAAACTTGGCAAGCGTACTTGTTCATCACACCCCCAAAGAATAGCTGGCGTATTTGAGTATCACTCCCTACATTCATGTATTTAGCATCAGCACAATACGCAGATGCCCATTTGCGGAATTTGTCTGCTGCTACTTGTTGCTCTGCAATTGCCACTTTTTCAATTTTTGAAAGATATGCTCGATTAACAAGCATTCCTTCAGCTTCCATTTCAACCAAAAGATTGCCAAATGGACGCCAATATTCTTCATAGAAATCATACATATTCCCCTTTTTCTGACCTTCAGAAATCCATTCCATTCTCATCAGCTTGCTTTCTAAGCTTTGAAAAAGCTTCAGGGTGCTTATTGAGTCTAAGGCAGAATAGCAAATCCATGGAATTCTTTCTTCCCTTTGGAGAGATTCAACTGGAGCAATATTAACAAGTTTTCCTTCAGTTCCATCCTTCTTCACTTTCTTCTTGCCAAAGATTTCTTTCATTGATATCTTTCCAACAGTAAAATCAATACAATTACCATCTGATGCTTCAAAATTTTTCTTACTTATGACCTCTGGATCACCTGTAAGAGCTTCCAATGAATAACCACCATTCATTCGCCTTGAAGAATCCCAAAGTCGTGCAAGGTGCATTGTATCTGCATGAAATCCAGAAAGTTTGATGCCGTAGTTTTCAATAACATGGCGATCAAAGCTATAATTATGCCAGACCTACCAAAAGAAGAAGACACAAAGATTAAAGTTCTACTTCTCAATAGGTTAAAAAAATGTACAGGTGCAAAGAAGAAAGTACGGTTATGGCCTATCCAGAAGAAGAAAATGAAGTTAGAGATGAGACGGAAACAGAGATCATCTCATCACTTGAAGCTTCAAGATAAAGAATGGCTCCAAAAAGGAGAACCATTTGACTACCTGCACAATTGAATTGCAAGGTAAGTGTATTAGAAAGAGGACCTTCACGAGTTTATGAATCTTCCTTTTTTGAAGGAATGGTAGATATTCATGAATCTTTCTAATCCAGGACCCTCCTACCACTCCAACTATCAAAGAAAACCCCTTTATGACCCACAAAGTTACTTTATTTCTTGCAAGTTAAAGTAAACCAGCACCATCTCAAAGTATATTTACACATGTACTCCGATTGACACTCTCAAAAGAAAAGATATTTACATATATAATGCAATACACATCAAAATTTCATATATGCACCCATAAGAATTTTTTGATTTAGCCATTTTTGTACATGTTAAATATTTCGTTTAAGTTCGAAGACAAAAGCAGTTTCAAAAAAGTGAGACATGTTAACTACCTACAGCAACAAAGACCAAGAGAAAATTACTTAAAATAAAGTCTTCAACTTTTCTCGTGAACCCAAACCCTCCGACCATCCCAAACCATCAAAGAAAACCCCTTTTATGGCCCTCTAGGTGCAGTTGAATTCATTCTGAATCAGTTTTGCCACCACCACTTGAAGATCCTCTAAAACAAAATTTTTTGGTCAGTTTATGCACGCACCCCCACACCCCACCACCACCCAACAAACACACATAGAACAATGGAACAAGCATATCTACTCCAATACATGCCGAATTTTCATATATATCCCTTGTTACTTATTATACACTTCCATTAATATAGGAAGATCATAAGCATCTAGCTTTCTATTACTATATAACTCAAAAGCATCTGGTTTTTAAATGTCTACCCCCTTACATTAGATTTTAACATAGCTAACCTACAGAATTGAGAAAAAAAACTTAAATTCCTTCTTCATACATATACCTTAATAACAATGATATTTCTAGCACCGTAGCAATGTTACTTGCAATATCCATACAAGTATATAGACAAATTATCAACAGCTTTGGTGGTATTTAACTAAACCTGTGATATCTTTTCTAAGCATCAACAGAAAGCATTCACCTTAGCAAATATTGACCCTGGTCTCAAAAACCTCTTAGCCAGAAGAACCAGACAAAACAAACCAATACAATGTAAGCAAAGTTCACCTAACCTTGTGGGGCAAATGGCTAACAGACCATCACAGTCTAATAAAAGAAACTTCTTTATGCCCATTCTCTTCACTCCCACCCCACAAAGACTGCTGCTACAATTTCTAAAAATATTAATCAATTTGATCCCTGTTTCTTTTCAACATTAAACAGTTGATCAAAAAGTCAACTTCTAAGAGAGAAAAATATGTAAACCTTCTTATTTCGCATTATACCAAAATTCTGGATTCCATATGACAAAAAATGCATCAGTCATCCATAGCATAGCTTGTTTCTTCTGTTAGATTATAGATGTTATATAATTTCCACCACTTCTAAACATGTACCTTTGGTAATTCTATCTTTTAAACCACCTCAATTAGAACTGAATCAGCCATCATTATTGATGCTACCATTCACTACAGATGTATTATACAGTTACACTTTCATCAAACCTACCACAATACTGCATGCCTTGGGCTCTGACACTTCTTCCCAAGACAAAGCATATTCAATGATTAAAGAGCAGCAGACCAGCACCAAAATAATCTTTTACCAAACAAGTGAACAATTCATATGCACCACAATTATAGCAATCAAGGATTATCAATTTATCATATAGCTGTTTCAGAAAAGATAAGTTTGAATCTGTAGTAAACCCCAACATTTCTAATGATTTGATCTCACATGAGGTAGAAAAAAATCTAATGTTTCAATTGAAATTACAAGTTTTCAAGAAATCTATTATACATTTTACCTTTTTAATGGTCGGGTCTTCAAAAAAAGGAGCAAAAACCATCATGATATCACTCTCACCGTCCAACACATCAACCCAGATACACGATTTTCCATTTCCAAAATCCACAGATGAACCAGAATAGATGCTAAAACATACAATCTCACCATGATCAACTGGAGTTTCCTGCTTCACATCAATCTTGGATACCTACAGTGAGATCATCACTAAAAATATATAAAGGCACATACAGATGTATCACTTGATTCAGTAAATTAGACCAAGCTGTAACTAAAAAATCTTGAAAAAGAAAATACTGAAATCATCATCAATGACCAAATGAAATTTTAGTAAATCTATTAGTTATATCGTGTGCCCTGGCCTGTATTGATGTCTCCCTAACTATTTCAAACTGCACCATTAATTGTACAGTTTTGTAGAAATCCACCTAGACATATTCATCTTTGCATGTTGAAGCATAATTTAAATTTATGAAGAAGTTTATACTATAGCAATGTAAGTCAAATAATGGCACTACTGCTCAGTGGCAGATGCACGTATTGGCCATGTGAAGCATGGGCCTCACCCTAATTTTGAAAAAAGTAAAGGATAATATGTAATTTACCCAACCTAAAAACAAGCAAAGGCAACAATGCCTCACCCACTCCCAGCTGCCAGTTGCACCTCAGTCCTCACCCAGCCTTAACCCACATTCCCAAATCCCCATTCTGTGAAGGAAAGCAACAGCATCACAGCAAAGGAGGAGCACCATTCCTCACTTCATGTCTGTCGTACAGCAAGCGCAAGCACAACAACAACCACCACATTTGCTCTTTTCTGTGTTTCTGATATTGAAGGATGGCGGCATCCACAGCCACTCCACGTTGTTCTGGTCATGGATGACAGTATTGTTGATAGGAAAGTCATTGAGAGGCTGCTGAAGAGTTTGTCTTTCAGAGTTAATGGAGATGAGAACTAGGTTGATGTTTGGTTTTGAAAACTTTATTGTTTTTGTTGGTGTTGATAGTGGTGTGGGTTTCCTTTTTTGCAGTGACCACAGTAGATAATGGGAAGAGGGCACTGGAATTGTGGTAAAGGTGGCAACAGTCCAACTAAGGTTTGTGCCTGTCTCCGCTCCGACGCAAGGAGCCGTCGCCTCAGCTCGTGCCTCCCGTCCTGAACTGCGCGCCTCTTCTCTTGAACGCCGTGCCTGCTCCACTCGACGCAAGGAGCCGTCGCCTCAGCTCGCGCCTCCCGTCCTGAACCGCGCGCCTCTTCTCCTGAACGCTGCGCCTGCTCGCGGAAAGCTTGGACGCAGGGAGCCGTCGAGCTCTCCTTTTCCGCTCGTGCCTGCTCCTCGACCGACGCGTCTGCTGCGCACCGCTGCATACCCTCCGCGCAACCACGGGTCTGCTCTTCCGACGCGTCCGCTCCGCACGTGGATGCATCCGCACCTGCTCTCCTGCCTCCACTGCTATATAAGGAGGAGGCAGGGTCAGAGTTTGATTGTGCAGCTACATCCTGATTTCTTCTGTTTTCTTGTTTTGGGTTTTCGTTTCATCTGGTTCCAGTAAAGTTTCTACTATGTAGAAATTTCAATATTGAAATTTCTACGATTTGTACAAGAGTTGTACTCTTGGTCTGAGTTGTATTATTCTGAAGAATAGTGAAACCTATCTGCCCTGTCTGTGGACGTAGCCTTTTTTTGGATGAACCACGTAAATTTGCGTGTTTGTTTTATTTCAGTTCTTCTTCATTTCATTTTATTTTCTTGTATAACTAATCCTTAAACTTAACAAATCTGTTAGTTATATCGTGTGCCCTGGCCTGTATTGATGTCTCCCTAACTATTTCAAACTGCACCATTTTTTTGGTCTTTCTATCTCTTCTCTAAACGTGTATGAAGATGCTTGGCAGTTAATTCACATCTAAACAGCAATCTAAAGCACTTCTCCCCTCTATATATGCTACTGCTAACCTTCTTCTATGTAATGCTTGTCTAAAACTGTGAGCTGTTAATTGTACAGTTTTGTAGAAATCCACCTAGACATATTCATCTCTGCATGTTGAAGCATAATTTAAATTTATGAAGAAGTTTATACTATAGCAATGTAAGTCAAATAATGGCACTACTGCTCAGTGGCAGATGCACGTATTGGCCACGTGAAGCATGGGCCTCACCCTAATTTTGAAAAAAGTAAAGGATAATATGTAATTTACCCAACCTAAAAACAAGCAAAGGCAACAATGCCTCACCCACTCTCAGCTGCCAGTCGCACCTCAGTCCTCACCCAGCCTTATCCCACATTCCCAAATCCCCATTCTGTGAAGGAAAGCAACAGTATCACAGCAAAGGAGGAGCACCATTCCTCACTTCATGTCTGTCGTACAGCAAGCGCAAGCACAACAACAACCAACACATTTGCTCTTTCTGTGTTTCTGATATTGAAGGATGGTGGCATCCAAGAGGGATGCAGAGCAGCCACTCCACGTTGTTCTGGTCATGGATGACAGTATTGTTGATAGGAAAGTCATTGAGAGGCTGCTGAAGAGTTTGTCTTTCAGAGTTAATGGAGATGAGAACTAGGTTGATGTTTGGTTTTGAAAACTTTATTGTTTTTGTTGGTGTTGATAGTGGTGTGGGTTTCCTTTTTTGCAGTGACCACAGTAGATAATGGGAAGAGGGCACTGAAATTGTGGTAAAGGTGGCAACAGTCCAACTAAGGTTTGTGCCTGCCATGGTTTTATCTACTACTAACATTGTTGCTTACTCTTCTTCCTCTGTTTCATTGTTGATGGTTTTTTATCATGTTTCTGATTACATGGGTTTTTTATGTTATTGCAGGCACCAAAAGTAAATAGATCATAACAGACTACTGCATGCCACAGAAAAGCACTTCACACCACAGGAGGAGCAGCGTTAAAGCAGTCAACCGATGAAAGGCAAAGGCGCGAAGCAGTCTCCACAGTCCACACCGTCATCCACCAAAGGTTTTTACAACAGTAAGATCATTTTTTTGTTGTTTTAAAAAGCAGTATGATCTTCTTCTTTTTTCCTTAAAAAAAAGAGGTAAGCAATTAAACATGATCATAACTCATGACTAACTTAATAACTTATATGAATCATGGCGGATAAAGACATTGAGCATTTATTCAAAATTCTCTTTCCCTGTTGAAAAACTTTATAAACAATCACTAGAAAAGTAGCTAGTGAAATTAATCCTGGATGATTGAATGAAGATTGAAAACTAGGGAAATTACTAATGAAATTTATGATTAATTTCCCTGTTGCCCATTTTTTTATGCTTTTCAATTTTCATATTTTCAATAGTAGTTATGTAGTATGATTTCATAGTATTTAAAGATTTGTCATCTGTATAATTGTGCCTCATCTAAAAAAAATCCTAGATCTACCACTGCTACTGCTACTTTTGCTGTTTGTTGCACATGTTTAAATAAAATATAATTTATAAAAGATTGAAAGCTAAATAATGAGACATCTGAGATAGTGTTGCCTTGCATCCGTAACCATTCTATGATTCAAACATGAATTGTTTTCAGCCATTAATAGTGTTTGTTGGCCGTGAATAGTGTTTTAAACTGTAAAGTGATTTCTAGTCAGAGTAGAATCTCCAATAGTACAAGTCGTTATTCAGAAAACTTACCTCAGTATCGCATGCATGAATGAGATCCTTGTACTTTGTAGTAAGCATTTGAACAACATCCTTCGCTGTTGAGATATTATCAACCAAAAGAACATCATCGTAAATGTGAAGCAACTTGCTTTTTCGTTCAGCTGCAGTATCAGTATCTTTTCTACACCTTGTTTTCACAGTCTGTGTCCCAGAAGAGCACTCAGAGGACCTTTCAGTGACACCAGATGTACTTCCATTAATTTCCTCTTCAGGTTGCTTACCATTGGTGTACCACTCATATCTATAAGATTCATTCAACATTGTATTCCCCCTGAAAGTTTGGGATGAAAGATCTGAATTCCCTGTGGAACACTCACTAGGGGCTGTGTCATTAGTCATTGTCAATCTGTCAGTCAGTAAGATCTTGGGAACTTTTGGTATTCCTTTTGAAATCTCCAGACCATAACCTCCAGATACCGGAGCAAGTGAGTTCCTCATAGCATTTTTGTCAGCAAAGCTATTTGGTTTGTGACTAGGAAGACAACAGGCAGAAACATTCTTTCTGATTTCAGCATTGGCATGCAGTAAACCACCATTCTTATTCAGCAAGCAATCACCTTGATGGAAGTCAGCAGCCATTCCTCCCTTAACAGTATTTTTACAGACTAGATCACGCATCCTCATAAGCTTCAACCGACGGCATTCATCTTCCCATTCTAATTTAGAAGATGATGGGACGACGTTCACTGTATGATCGTATTTCTGGGGACTTTGCCTTGTTTGATAGGTATCCTGCTTTATAAAGCTAGGTAGTGGTCCTGATGTCGTATGAGAAGATGGGAGAGAGTCATATCCAGAGTTCCAGCAATCCTTCATAGCAACTGGTGAATAATTAGTCCATGGAGCTGGAACAGGCTTCAGAGGACCAGAGTTCGTCGGTGAATGTGCATTTGAGTTTCTGAGAGAGTTTTAAGTACCCAAGCAAGAATATCAGAAAGACATAAAGCTGAAACTCGGCTAGTAGGAAATAGCAAAGAGACATAAACATGAAAATCTCAGAAATGCAATCAGAATCTAGAATGCCAACCAATAGCGATGCAAGCTAATACTGGAAAATCAGAACCTTATTCCAAAACAAACGTAAGATTTGCAATCAGCTTCCACGGCAACACGGCTACATACCATTTATCAAAAAATGAGAACTTTCGAATGGTAGGACCCGACATCTTCAAGAAAAACATATGAAAAAAGGAATGCCAATCTCAATTTATTATTTCCCATCAAACACAGGAGCGCCATTGAACTACAAAAGAAAGAACCAAACTTTCCCAACAAAATACAGGCGGCACTAGGAAACAAGCAACAAAAAAAAAACAAAAACAGCAGGTAGGGATACAACCCAAGACTGCCAATATAAAAATAGCAACACTAAAATTTAAAAACAAAATACTTTTCCCGACCAACACCTCCGGAAAGAAGAGAAACGCTAAAAAAAACAGAAAACAAAGAAAGAAGCAAACTTTCCAGCCCAAACACACGAAAGCCTGTACCTTTCCGGAACGGCCCCGAGGTGGCGGCGGAACCGGACAGGGCAAAGCAACAACGAGCTCCTGGAGGAAGCGAGCCAGATGGAGGAGTGGTGGTGGAGGGAAGGACAACAGGGTCTGAGAGTGAAAGAGGCGGTGTGAGTCGAGGACACCCCTGCCATCCCCATCGCGCTTCCCGCCACTCTCCCCAGCTTCCCTCTCCCGCTGGAGCACGGAGGCGCCGTGATGCGGTGGATTTGGGGGGAGAAGAGAAGAAAAAAGAACAGAAGAGAGACCTAAAACCCAAGAGGAGGAAGAGGAAGAGGGGAGAGGAGGGTTTTGGAAAAGGGACAAGGGAGAAGGAGAGGAAGCCAAAGCTAGCTTAGATATTGGTTGAGGTGTCATTTCTGTGTTTTTTATTTGAGGGAGGGAATTTTGCATGTGGATCCTTTACTATTTTTATTATCACACTTACATTGTGTTTGGCACTTGCGTTGTTTAAGGTTCTTATCATTTGTTGGTTTGTTGGATGCTTAAGAGTCAACAATATTAACTACTAAACCATCTTTTACATGACGAAACTTGTCGTCGCTAATTGGTTATCTCAAAGAGAGCAATAGACAGATTTTGTATGCAAAATTTGTAAAACAAGGACTTTTTTGGAAAAATTGATGATCATTGAGTTTATTCTTTTCCGGAATGTTTTTCTCACGTTACAGTAACGTTGAGCTTCCTCCTGAAACCGTCATATCTGGTTCTGGTTTATGTCTTCTCCATCGAACCTGAGTTCTCGTTAAAAGTTCACATGCCCGAGTTTGTTACTTTTGTTAAATTCGTATAGTTCTTTTATAGTCAAGTTGATTTTATTTTCTCGCTTGTTTCAGAATCTAGTTATATACTGAATCTAAACCAAACGTAGCACATGATTAGTACAATACTTTCTAAAGTTATTCAATAGAATTGTCAGACATTCGTGCTAAGCGACAAGATCGTGGGCATGTGACAAACAAGTAACTCAACAAGCTGATACACCGAAACCTTATGTCTGGGCGTCCCTCTTTCGTCGCCTCCCTCCTTGCTCCACCCTTCCTCGTTGCTCTACGGTAGACCTGTCAATTTCTGACACAACACGAACACGAATACGATATAATCGTGTTTGGATTTAACCTTATCGTGTCTCGTGTACTTATCATGTCTAATAATTAGACACGATTATTAAACGGGTCGTTTTCGTGTCTAAGGTAAAAAAATCCGATAAGTACACGATTAACACATGTTAACTAATCGTATACATAGTACACGACTACCTGTTTAGTATACGTTAAATACACGTTATTATATTAATATTTATTTATCATTATATACGTTAAACGTGTACTAAATGTGTATTCGTGTACTAAACGTATATTCGTGTAACGTGTAATATG
>JAMKQA010023836.1:0-12170 GCA_024699735.1 Posidonia australis
CGTGCGCGAGAGAGAGAGAGAGAGAGAGAGAGAGAGAGAGAGAGAGAGAGAGAGAGAGAGAGAGAGTGAGAGAGAGGCAGAAGTGGTCGTGTGACTCGACGTCAGTGTGGTTGGAGCTCTAGAGGTTGAGAAGGCTCCTGTGGTGGTCGTGCACGTTGGCGGTGGTTGATGGTTGGCTAGAGAGCTTATTTCAAGTACACACCTCACCCCGTGCTGTAGAAAGCATGAAAATGGTAGAAAATGATAGGAAAGTATGGAATCTAGGTAAATTTACATTACTAGAATTTATTGTGAATTTATGACGATTTATGGTGGCATTTAGGACTATTTATGATGTTGAGTGGTTTTGGGTTATTTTTAACCCTTATGGTTTCTCGAATTTATTTTTCCTTGCATGATGAATGGATTTCGATTTTGTTCGTGTGAATTTAAAGTAGACTCAAGGGTTTACTATATATGTTTTAATTGGATTTTGTGGTGTTTGTTTTGGGGGTCCGTCCCTTTGTCTCATTTTAGGTGATCTTGCGAGTGGGTGTCGTAGGCCGTTTTTTGGTTTTGCAGAAAACGACAAATCGAATCATTTCAGTATGTCGTTTTTCTGTTAGATTAAGTCCTTGGTAAAAATTCAATCGACCAAATCTCCTCGATCTACTGTTTTTTGGCTATGAGTGTTAATCGTTATGTTCCAGTTCGGTCGAACGAATTTATTCGATCTACCGAACCAGGAACTTTAGGTTGATCGGTTCAGTTTTCAGTCTACCGAACCGAGAACTTTAGGTTGATCGGTTTTGTTTTCGATCTGCTGTTTTGAGTGTCTGCACCTATTTTGGTTTACCGATTTGGGTTGGTCTTTTGATCCAGGAGATTTCAGTATACCGAGTCCCTTTAGGTCTGCCGAATCAAAGCCCAATTGTTTTATAAAATGTGATTTTCGTGGATTTTTTGGATTAGTTTGTTTTGCTCATTTGAGATGGGATCGTGGGTCATCAGTGGTGTTCTTGTGGGACACCTAATGTGTCATTTTGTTGAGATTTTTGAATGAGTTTCCAAAAATATAAAATGGTTTGAAAATGATTTTCAAAGAGATGAGTTGGTCCGTTTTGGAAAATAGTTTTTTTGGTTTTCTATATGCGAGTCGAGACACCGTGGGATGGTGTCGTCGGGACCAGGGAATGTGATGACATTCTCGGGTGGTCAAGCATGTCTCCCTAGTTGAGGTCGAGGGCCGAGATACTTGAGGCTGAGGGTTGTCGGGTCTTGAAAGTATAAGACTCCCTGACTGTCGTCTCGAGGCTAGGGTTGTGGTCTGAGGGGTGAGGTGTCTTGTGGCATAATGGGGAGGTATGATACTTCTACTGTCGCTGTGAGCACTGAGGCTCGGGTGTTGTCAAGTGTGAAGGTATAACACTCCCTCTTGAGCACCATGTGGAGGACGTCATGAGGAGGTATACCTTGTAGTAGCCAGTGCGGGTGGGACATGTGCCTCATAGCTGGTAGCCTCTTGAGAGATAGGACTACCTTCCTAGAAGGATTGGTTTTGTGAAGGTTCTCCAAATAGGAGAATCACGGAACGACACGGCTCCTGCACAGGGTGGCGCTCTTGCACAAGGTGGCACGTCGTGGCAATGCAGTGCACCCCGGTGATTGCTTAAAGCTAGAGTTGGTTGCCTGACATCGAGTTTCTTGATTCATTGTGTGTGGTTTTGGTCATTGAAAGCTCTATTTGTGGTTTGCGGTTGGTAGAGTCCTATTTGCTGTTTTGGCAGGTGTGGGCCGCGTTTGCTGTGATTTTCGACCTTATGGGATTTGGGGAAAAATGATTGCGAAATGAATTTAAAAGAAAATTAATTATAGTTTTGTTTTCCGTCGTTTTTTAGGGTGTGTGCTGGGTGACTTTTGTCACTCACGCTTTCTTCGTAGTTTTGGATTACAGGTGCAGACATACAGATAAGCTTTAGTATAGTGCACATAACTTGAAGTCTCGTAGCCACACACACAGGTTCCTGGTAGTTGATCTTTCTGTTTAACTTTTAATTCTCTATAATTTAAATTGTTTAAAATTATTATGGGAATTAGGGACATTACCGTTAAAATTTCGTCCTAATCTAAGTTATATTTATTATTAATTTTTAATCTAAAATTGAACAAAATATGTTGAATTTTAAAACCTTCAAATCAAAGATTAATAGTTGTTTAATTTAAATGAAAATTTCACTATGTATTTATGGATATTTAATAAGTATATCTATATAGTAATTTCTTCTTCTTAATGCATTTATAAAAAAAGAAGAAGCCTACATACTTCTTAAATGCAGACACCTACATAAAAAATATTCCTTTTTCTTATTTATCTTATGTCACATCCATCGATCAATCGCTCTTTAATAAAAAAACCCAGTGAAAAGAGCACACCTCTCTCTCCCTCTCTCCTTGCATAATCTCTCCATTCTCCACTATGACGCCACCAACCATTGTTGTCTTACACCTACTATTGTTGTCTCACCACCATCACTTATCATACGTCAGTAGCATCGTTGTCTATCATTTATTACTTGTTACCGTATCCATTACCATTGTCTATCACCTACCACCACTATCACCACCCACCAATGTCTAATACAACCACCATCTGTCAATTGTCGCTTGTCACTATCACCATCATCACCGTGTGTCACTCGCCACCATTCTTATACGTCACTATCCAACATCCACCACCACTATCATGTGTCATTTGTCACCGATCACCGCCATCTTACACCCACCACTTCCATTGTCTCACGCGCTCCACCACCACCACTATCTCACGATCACCACCATCATGTGACACATCCACCACTATCATCCTCCCGTCAAACGTCACCACTACCATTCACGACGACCATCATCCTACTCTTTCATTGATCACGACCACCACCACCAACTATCGTCCACGACCACCACCTCCAACGTCTGTCATGGATTTGAGGTTTGAGAGAGAGAGAGAGAGAGAGAGAGAGATCCAAGGTACCATTAGATTCAACGGATAAGCAAGATTAACTGGACCGTTGAAAAGGCATCACGGTTCACACAGTCCTGGAAAAAATTCCCTTCTTTTTAATAACATATGCCATCAAGTGCATTACTAAATTCTAATAATGACAACTAAATAGATTCCAACATCCTTCATTTCAAACTAAAAAAAAATTACACAATAAATTCCACCTCAAATAATGATAAAAAGAATCCCACATACCTGTTGGCGTGGAGAAACATACATTAGTGACGTATTGGAGAGAAATGTGCAGACGTTGACGCACAACAGTTGCGTGTTTGACTTCTTAACTTAACAATAACATAGTCTACGAATAATGTTACCATCATATTTTAGTATTGTTTTGTGCTTTTGTGCAAATTTCATTGACCATTCAAAGGCCAGGTCATTAATGTGCAGATCGATATATATGGTATGGATCTGAGTGTCATCACATTTGTATAATTATATCTATTTTTAAAATATAAATACGAAAACAGATATAGATATCATCTTAATATGAAAAGTATATATCTATTGAAAAATGTAAATGAATAAGGTATTAGATAAATATCTGACGGATGGATATAAATAAAAAATAGATATAATATAATATTAGGAATTATTTACAACAAAAACTTAAAATATATGTATGTAAAAATATTTTAGGTAACTAATCGTATAAAACCAATAGCTCATGGCTATTGCTATTATATAAACCCAGAAAAAATTTGTAGTGCACTTTGAAGCGTAAATGTCAAGTTGGTATGGTCTTGGATTTTGGACCGTTGGATTTAATGTAGGGCTGAGATTGAAAGCTGTTTTAAGGTGCAATAATTCTACGCTGGGTTCGTTGGAGCTTACTGTTTTGGATAGGTTGGTGCAGTCAACAGTCTTCTGCCATTTAGCTTTACATGTTGCAGCCTTTTCTGTTTCTTGTTTGGGTGGTGGAATTTGTGTTGAGACTGTAGCAGTAATTTCACACTTCATCACCACTTTGCTCGTCGGATTTGTGCTCTTCCTTTCGTAGTGTTCGTGAACCATCTTTTATCCGTCGTTAGTTTCGCCCAATATTGAGATCTTGTTGTCCTAGGTATGTTGTTCCAGTGAACTTTGAACAAGGGTATGCTTATTGACGACGACATTGTATTTAAGGTTGAGAACTTTGCTTTGTTTTATATATCATCTTAAAATAAATGATTATTTCACTCTAGAACATTAGAAGATTGGGTAATAGTAGAAAGAAAAGAGATATTCGTAATTTAGTTAGATCAAATAAAAGTAATATTCTTATAATGAGTGAAACTAAGTCAGAATCATTTTCCTCCAGCCTCTTAAGAATCATAGGAGGAGGTTTTCTAAATAAATGGTCTTTTCTCCCCTGATTGGGTGCTTCTAGGGGAATTTTCATAGGATGGGATGATAGAATTAATAAATTATGTAACACTAGAGTTGCCATCTATAGCCTTTCCTTGAAACTGAGAAATTATTCTGATGATTATGAATAGTGGCTCACAGGAGTCTATGATCTCTATGATCCCAGATTAAAAATTGATTTTATTGAGGAACTGGACTCCCTCAGTAAAATGGTCAACTCAAATTGAGTCTTAGGAAGAGATTTTAATTTAATAAGATATTCCTATGAACATTCTTCTAGATGTGGCATCTTACCTTCCATGAAAGGTTTCAATGATTTTATTGAGAGTCATTGTTTATTGGACATGTCCCCTACTAATTGCAGATACACTTGGTCTAATTTTCAAGCCCAGCCTAACATGGTTAGACTAGATAGATTCCTCATTTCTTCTGATTGGTCAACCAAGTATCCAAATACTTATTGTCTGGGAAAGGCCAGAGTGGTATCTGACCACATACCCATTGTACTCAACAGTATTCCAATAGACTAGGGTCCCACCCCATTTAAGTTTTATAAATCTTGGTTTTACATTGAAGGATTTACTCATTTCATTGAGAATTGTTGGCAAAGGTCCTTTAATATTTGCGTTTCCCCATCCCCTGTGGTTAAATTTGCATACAAACTTAAATTCCTAAAAAAACAAATAAAAAGCTGGATTAGCCTAGTTAGGGAAGAAAGAAAAAATAGGCTAATAACCATTGAATCCTAAATATCTCACATTGATTCCCTAGCTGAATCTTCTATGATACAAGATGATCTATGGAATAAAAAGAGAGAACTTAAGGCTGAGCATTATCTATTACTTCAGGAACAAGAAGCCTACTGGAAACAGAAATCTAGAATCCAGTGGCTTAAAGAAGGTGATCTAAACACAACATTCTTCTAATATCCCTTAATATTAGGGATAATCTGATATCCTCTCCGTCTATAATCTGCAAGGAAATAGAAAAACATTTTATCTGACAATTCAATAAACCTAAAAGGAATATTCTCTCTCTGAACTGGGATATTCTGTTACCTAATAAGATTATGAGTTCAGAGGTTCTGAAAGATGCATTCTCTATAGAAGAAATACATAAAAATATTGGTCAATTCTCTAGGGAAAAGGCTCCAGGCCCAGATGGTTTTCCACTATACTTTTTCCAACATTTTTGGGTCAATTGTCTAGGGAAAAGGCTTCAGGCTCAAATGATTTTCCACTATGTTTGTTAAAGGAGGGTGCACAATGTATAAAAGACTTCAGACCTATTAGTTTAATAAATAGTCTATACAAAATTATAACAAAAACTCTAGCAACTAGATTTACTCCGACTCTTAACAATATCATTGATAATTCTCAATGTGCTTTTCTCTCGGGAAGGTACATTAAGGATTGTTTCCTGGTTGCCCAGGAAACATTACATTATATGAAAGTGGTTGGAATTCTTGAGTTTATCCTAAAACTAGATTTTGAAAAAGTCTTTAATAATATCAATTGGGATTTCCTATTAGATTCTCTTAAAGGTTTAGGATGTGGAGCTAAATGGATCACTTGGATTAAGATGTGCATCAATCATGCCAGATTTTTTGTTCTAGTAAATGGCTCCCCTAAGGGATATTTCAAAACCTCAATTGGACTGAGATAAGGAGATCCCCTGTTCCCTCTTCTCTTCATTGTAGCTACACATATACTCAACAGGATGTTAGTGTAAACACTCCGATTTTGAGGTGGCTCATAGGTAAACTCTCTGAAGATGTTGCTTTGCATGCGGTCAGTCCAACCACTTTTGAGTCATATTTGGCATTTTAACCAGTCAGAGATCCTCACACAAACCGACTCCAAGCCTATGGTCTAGCAGCTAGTGTTAGAAATATACTTTTGTTTTGATGATTACACCTGGACTAATGAAGTTTTTTGTATATTTTCATGGAAATAAAAGGTTGAAGAAATTATATGTTGTAAATGTATGTACTCAGAAAAAGGATTGAAGAATGTAATTAAGTCATGTAATGTTTATTTTGTAAAAAGTCAAAATATTTACAAAGATTCATGAAGTATCAAAATCGGCATACCGATCTAGGAGAAAATGACATACCGATCCAGGAGAAAATGGCATACCTCACGGCGTTCCGAATTTAAAGAAGTAGAAACCAGAATCGGCATACCAATCCAGGAGAAAACGACACTTGCATCGGAATTCCGGGAAAAACTGAGGAGATAAAGATAAAGACAGAAACGGCATACCGGGATGAAACGGCGTACCGTTTCATGAGAAATTGGTATACTAAAAGAATTTCGGCATACCGAATTGCTCGACAAGTGCAGATTGAAGATCATTTTGGTATTCCGGAGGTCAAAACGACATACCGAAAGACTAACCGTTTGTGACCATTTTTCTAGTCGTTAGACACATCCTTCAATGGTTTTATGGCTATAAATAGGACTCGATTATCCTCGATAATCGACACCAATGACATACTTGTAATTCTACATTATTTCTGTCCTATATTCTCCTCACAAGCGATATTTTAAAGCTATTGTTGTAAACGAGCTCTGTGAGAGGGGAGTCTTAAAGTTGTAAAGCATCAGGCAAAGGCTTTAGCTTCTCGGGGATAGAGAAGTGGTGGGAGCAAGGGAAGAGTTGGTAGGACAACCAACACAAGTAAGTTCTATATTATTTTAAGAATAAGGGAAAAATCTCAAGTGGATCTTGAGGAGTGGACTAGGCTGGGGTTGCCAAACCACTATAAATCACACGAGTTTTCAATTTCTCTCATCTCCTTCTTGTGCATTTATTTTCTGTGCCATCAAGTGTATCTGATAAGTAGTAGTTAGTAAATCACTTTGCTTATATTCTCTTTTGATATTTAAAATTAGATAAAGTAATATTAAAAGTAAGATTCTCTATTCACCCCCTTCTAGAGAAGCCTTTCGATCCAACAGCTAGGTGGGAGCACCAACGTGGAGCACCACAGTTGCGCACCAACCTGGCGCACCATGGTGGCGCACTAAGCAGGTGCACCATGGTGGCACACCAAGCTGGCGCACCATTGTGGCGCATTAAGCTGGTGCACAACCACTTCTCAAGCTGCTGGCTGTTGGCTTTCCATATTCTGTGCTTGTAACCCTCACTCGCGAATATTCTTCACGAATCTGCGCGAGGCTGTTGAGCTTCGAGTCCTTTTGCATCTCATGGAGTTACCTTGTTGAGACTCTTTAAAAGGACTTCCACTAGCAACCTTTTTCCTCTCTTGGTTGAGCTACCACCTACTGTCAGCAAAGCTTTCTATTCCCAGCAACTTACACTCTTTTCTAGAATATATTCTCGCACTCCCAACTGATCCAAAGCAACAAGAAGGAGTTTTACTTAGATCCAAGGAGGAAACATCTTAGGCAAGGTAGGGCCTTTACTTATCTCTTTACTTAACTTTTAGACATTACTCTGAATAAAGCATGCAACCAATTGATATGTAATCTGTATATCAATGATCTTTTTCGGGTCTTTTATGATAAGTTGGATGCTCCTTCATGTGTGTTCATATGTTTCTGTGTCATGATAATTTATGCATTATGTGGTTTCTGTTTTAAATAGTGAATCATGATCCAATGCAACCACTAGCTATGAAATGAACTGTAAACATCTTTTTTACATGTTTATCATCTCTACATGGTTGTTAAGCTAATTAAATCAATGCACAATCCTTGAAATCCACCAAGCAGTAGTTACATCCCCTTATAACCCATGAATAAGCATAGTTTGAAGAGAGAAATAATAAGAGGATTTTTATGCTTGATGATTTATCATATTTAAGTTTTCTAGCATCTAAATAATTGATCTGGATATAATTAACCAAAGTTATCTCTTGCATCTGGCCCAGATTCTGAAATCAGACTGCAGTCTGATTCAGAATTGCTAGGGTGCACCAAACTAGAGCACCAACATGGCACACCTAGCTAGAGCACCAACCTAGCGCACCATCCTGGTGCACCAGCCTGGTGTACCAGCCTGGTCACAGTGCAAGCCATCAACTTTGCATCATGATCTGCATGCTTTTCCGAGTGTTTTGGACTTTGATTTTTCTAGTGTTTACTCTCTGATATGTCATGTCCTTGTGTGCACGATTTCAGCCTGTGGTAGCACTGTTTATGTGACTTTTGCTTCTAGCATATTCCGCCTGTTGTTGTGGTCTGGTGAATTGGTTGCCCCATGAACTCTTGTTTGGGAAGTTCTTATGCAACAATCCATGATCTGCATGCTTTTCCGAGTGTTATGGACTTTGATTTTTTTTAGTGTTTACTCTTTGATATGTCATGTCCTTGTGTGCACGATTTTAGCCTATGATAGCACTGTTTATGTGACTTTTGCATCTAGCATATTCCACTTGTTGTTGTGGTCTAGTGAACTGGTTGCCCCATGAACTCCTGTTTGGGAAGTTCTTATGCAACAGTCCATGATCTGCATGCTTTTCCAAGTGTTTTGGACTTTGATTTTTCTAGTGTTTACTCTCTGATAAGTCATGTACTTGTGTGCACGATTTCAGCTTGTGATAGCACTGTTTATGTGACTTTTGCATCTAGCATATTCCGCCTGTTGTTGTGGTCTGGTGAACTGGTTGCCCCATGAACTCCTGTTTGGGAAGTTCTTATGCAACGGTCCATGATCTAGATCTGGATAGCATGGCTGAAACTCATTGGTTTTATTTAGTATAAGGTTGGTGTGGTCTTGTGTGAGGGATATTGTCCTTGAGTACAAGACCCATATTGTGCTTTCTTTCTTGGGTTTCCTCTCTTGTGACCTTGTGGGAAGAAGGGAACCCACTCATGTGTGATCGGTTTTGTTAGGTATTCATGATGCATTTTCAGATGGTTTATGCACCTTTGCAAGTTTTATAACACTTCACTGGCACACTTTTCTAGCACACATCAGTAGAACACATAGGTGGCACACCATACAGGCTCACCTGCCTGTTTTTCACTACACACAGTGGCCTTTTGGCATAGTGTTTAGCATGTTTTCTGATTTGATCTTCCTTTGGTTTTCTTTGGGTGTCCTTCTGGATATATCAGGATGACTTTAGTCAGTTTTCATCCATTTTTATGCATGATAGCTCATGTTTTGCATGTAGTAAAGCGAGGATGAAAGTCACTTGGTGTTGTTAGATCTTTGATCATATCCGTGCAATATCTTTGTATCGGTGTTTGATCCACCACTCGAGTGACCTTTCTGAGCATTAGGACACATCCTACAGTCTCTCTACCCATGTTAGCATAAGGCACCACTTGTAAGTAGCATTGCATGGCATATCGCCATTGGACGTACAAAAACATGCTGAAAAGCTAACATTTCATATAAGTAAACGAAAACCCATGAAATACCGATTTTTCGGGCGCACGAGGGTGCCTTCCTCGTGCGTAACAGGGATCTTTGCCCATTTTCTGGTTCATGATTGACCTTTTCCATTGGTTTTATGGCATGGTTTTAATGTTTTAAAACAATTTTCCTCGTCTCCCGTTTTAAGTAGACTAGGTGGCGACTCCTGCATTTTTATCATTTGCTTTTTATTGTTTTGCCGTGACTTTGCCGACCCTGGTGCATTTGGCCTTCCGCGCCAGGTACGAGGCTGTCGCCGGCATGGTTACAGTTAGCCCTTGTAATAGATAATAATGTCATTTTTGGAATACAGTTCCCAAATGGAGGGCCTACCATATTAAATATCTAATATGCAGATGACACTATTTTATTTCTATCTACAAGAGAGGAAAATATAATATACAGTCCTGCTCCGGATTGAAAATTAACTTTCATAAGTCTTCTCTCACTGGTATTGGAGTGCCAAATAACCTCATCACTAGATCCTTTCACATCCTTGGATGTACTATAGATGTCTTGCCAATCAAATACCTGGGATTACCTTTACACTTCAGGAAAGCTAATTTCAATGATTGGTCCCCAGTGATTGAGAAAATCTCAAGAAAACTATCTCTTTGGAAGGCAAAATACTTATCCTTAGGGGGAAGACTAACTCTTGTCAATGCAGTACTTTTGGCCATTCCTACATACTATCTTTCGGTTCTTCACCTTCCCACTAAAGTGGAGAAAGCTATTGACAAATTAAGATGCAGATTTCTCTGGAAATCTTATTCATCTTCAAGTACTTCCTGTCATTTGGCTAAGTGGGCATTTATCTGTAGACCAAAAACCCAAAAAGGTTGGGGCATTATAAATATCAAATGCTTCAACCTGGCATTAAAAACTAAGTCGCTATGGCAGCTATTATCTAGTTCTTACACCTTAAAATGGAAAGAAATAATAAAAGCTAGGTATTTATCAAGAGCATGACCTGGTGCTCTTTTAAATACATCAGCTAGTAGATCTTCCCCTCTATGGCAAGAAATCAAAGGTTGTTTTGATATTGTCAATTGTTTTTCATCCTTTCAAGTTAAAAATGGAAATAGCACAAATTTCTGGGAAAACAGGTGGTGGAATGGGGAAAAACTTAGAGATGTCTTACCTGATCTATTTAAATTTGCAAAACACAAAAAAGCTTCGATTAAAAAAATATTAGAGATCTTCATATCAGACTTCGATAGATCATTTTCTAGCCCCATGACATATATTAACTATGCATCTATTCAGAATCAGGCTAATTACTTAATGGAAATTTTAAACAATACACACTTAATTCCTGAAGATGATATTATGGTTTGGAACCCAACCAATGAGAATTTTTCTGTGAAATCCTGTTATAAAATATTGAATGATGGAGGGCTCAGATTTCAATTTTCTGAGGCAATTTGGAATAATTGGGTTCCTATGAAAGTTAAACTTTTCTCTTGGTTGGTTCTCTTCAATAAAGTACTGACTAAAGACAATCTTTGTAAAAGAGGATGGACTGGATCTGACTTATGTATATTTTGCAATGGACATAGGGAAACGAATAATCACTTATTTATTGATTGTTCTTTTGCTAGTACCCTTTGGAATGCTTTCATTCTTGGTTCTATATATCCTTCAATATTCACAATTACAGATTTATTCACACTTCCACCTGCTCTGAAATTTGATATACCTTTAAAAGGCTGCTATACCTTTATTCAAATTATTCTGTGGACCATATGGAAGGAACACAATAATAGAATATTCAGGGGAAATAGTAAAACCCCAATATGCTTATCAATGATATTATTTCTTTGATTCAATATTGGATAGAATATCTGGGTACAGGCTTTGAGAAAGAAGAAATCCTCCATTCAGTATCTTCCTTCCAGCAAAATAGAGAATTGGAGCAAGCACCATCAATTCCACATAACTCTAGGCTAGTGATGGACAATAACCAGCCTCCTCTAGCTTCTGCAGAAGATAATCTTATGTAATGATTAATGTTCTGTTAATCGAAAGGAAAATAATATGATATTGTCATTGAAATCTTTTGTCTAGCCTATTGAACAGAGGCTATTTTTGGCAGGAACAAATGGTTCCGCAAGGCATGTATTTTAATACAATTTGTATTTTGATACTGCTTATCTCTTGGTGGTGGTTGCATAGCCAAGGGAAATATTAATACTAGCTTACCGATTACAAAAAAACATTGTATTTAAGGTTAATTTAATCATTTTTTTTGTGATTTATCATTTAAGGTAAATTATAGTTCACTTCATCAACTGTTTGAGTTTTTTTAATGTAACTCTAAGCTTTTGTTTATTATAACTTACTCCCTTCAACTATAATAAATTATAATGAATCGTCTCTTTAGATAAGCATC
>JAMKQA010023860.1:0-19772 GCA_024699735.1 Posidonia australis
CCCCCCACGACAAGATGGGAATGGAAGTGGCGCGCACTAGTCGATCAGTCAACTAAACCACATGAATGGTAGATTTTGCCTTCACAAGCGCCCTCTGAAAGATTTGGGAAGGGAAAGGAGAGGAAACCACACCATTAATGAGATCAGAAGGATCTACCAGGGAAGTGCTAGAATCAGAAAGGACAAGAGTAATGAGATGTACCCCCAAGGTCCTAGCATCCCCAGAGCTTGCATGCTTAGGCAAGGGTTGGCTGGCTATACCAAGGTATGCCAATGGTAGTGTTGGTGCTAGTGCATGTGTAGGTATGGGTGCTGCCTCCTGCATGCTGATGGCAATGGCTTCATTGTCAATCAAACTATGAATGACATCCCAAATAGTGAGGCTTTAACGACCCAGTTTTAGAAGTGGTGTTTTGGCCAAAACTTTTAATGGAGTTCTGGGTTGTTAGACGGTGGGTCCCCAGCATTTAGTGGGAAACGCAGCTTTTGCAATGTTTGACACTTGGATTAGTGGGTTTCTGGCCTTTTTGGTGTGGTGTGATTGGAGTGCTGTGTTGGCCCTCATGGGAGTTTTGAGGGTTTGCTCTGTACTCTAGTGGCGGATCTCGGTTTGCATGAGTCATGTGGACGTGGAAGGTCGCATGGTCTAGTTTCGTGCTTACGGTTTCCTTTCTTTCTTTCTCTTTCTATTCCTTCTTTCTTTTCTTTCGTTTCTCTTCCCCAGGCCCCACCCCTTCCTCTTCTTCTTCTTCTTATTCTTCTTCTTCTGCCGTGTGTAGGAGAGGGAGAGAATGAGAGAGGAGGCGGGAGGGAGAGAGGGGTGAGATGTGTGAGAGAGAGAGAGAGAGATGTCTGGGAGGAGGAGGAGTGTCACCGTCGCCGTGCCATCCTCGTCGCGTGGAGGAGGAGAGGAACAACTCGTGGTCGGAGGAGGAGCGTCGCCGTTCATCTTGCGTCGTCGCGTCTTCAGTGGAGGTACGCATCCCATAGATTTTATTTTGGTTCTAAATTTGTACCATAGGTGCATGATAGTGTGCTGGTAATTGTAGTAATTTTATTAGAATTTATTGTGCATTTGTGGGCCATTTATGGTTGTATTTATGGTTTGGGGTGAATAGTGCCTCCTTTGTATTTTCTATTGATTTCTCGAGATCCGCATGATGGATCCTTGTATTGCTTTTCTGGTTTGGAAGATCTCGTCGAGATATTCATTTTGATATATTGTTTGCATGGTTTGAATTGGTGGTTTGCAAGATTGGACTTTGGATCTCATTTTGGGGTGCCTTGTAGTCGGCTAGTTCGCTTGTAACTTTTTAAATTAGGCCTAAAGGGAAAGCAAACATGTCTCTAATTCTCTCTAGGATGGCAAGTGCAAATGGAGAAAGAAACAACAAAGCATGACACACAAGCAACATATATCAAGCAAAAAGCATGAACATCGCATGTGCACGTATTGTGTCAACATGATGGTGAAAAATTAAGGCATCCAGCACATCAAAAGGCATGAAACATAGCATGTGCATGTATTTGACATAGCAAGCATGTAAAAGAAGCAAACATTCACCATACAAAAAGCACGAAGGCAAAGCACTAAGCAAGAAATTAAAGCATAAATAAGTGCTAATAGAGCAAGCATAAGCAAGGCAACACAAAGCAAATAGCCATGCAATCGAGAAAAGCCAAAGTAAAAGCTAGAGTATAGTATGCCCAATGGAGTTGCCAGTTCCTTTGAATATACATGGTGGGGAGCTGAGATCCGAAGTGTGAGGAGCAAGGCCACACATGCCAAGAGACCACGGAGATTGGTGCATTTGAGGAGGATTTAGACTCAGAAACACTAGGTGAAAACAAGAAAAAATTAGGATAAGGAAATGGAGTCACCACCTAATCTATTCAAGTTAGAAGATAAGGAAAATTGGACGCAAAGAAAAGGATATGCATGCGATAAAGCAAACTAGATTTGAAAATATGATACTTCATACCCATGGATGCAACACACTAGATTATTGCGAATAGAGAAAGGGTAAGAACTCTTGTTATGCACAGGAAAAGTGTTAGGCACCCCCAAACGCTCGACGGATGTTGGTCTCTCTAAGCTTAATTCACTCGCATGTGTGGCTCTTTAGACAAGTGTATGCCAAATAATGTATGCCTGACGGGTAAAAGCATGACGCCTTGCAAGAATGAATGTACCTTAGTGTATGCCAAGAGGTAGGATGCTTGATGCCATGTAATTGCAAGTAAAACATGCAGAGAGAAGAGATCAAGACGTGATAAACCAAAGCCATGTGAAGAAAACATGCAAACAATGCTCTACCAGGCTATTGTACTAAACCAAGGGATTCGCACTAGTTATGTGTGCCAAATGTGTGTGCCAGTGAATCGTGCCATCCCGACATGCCCTAGGTTCTCTAGTTCTTGATAGCCTACATCCTTGCTTAAATTTGATGAAACTAAATGCCGATTTGAGGACAAAACTATGTAAACATGCAACAGGAATGCACATGATGATAAAAACATGGTTGCAATGAGATCCAAACAAAAATCAAGTGATCTCTACAACCCAAACTCCACCACCACTGTGACGTTGTGAACCTTGCCATCAAGGAGACGGTCAACCAAAATTGGGTGATTTCGAGGCCACGGTTCACCCTAGGGCATCGTGGAGGTGAAGGGAGGAGAATGCTCGTGTCGGGATGGGTTGTGCCTTACATTCAATGGCCGACAGCCTCATGCAAGAGTGATAAACCCATCATCACAACTCAAGCAAAATTCATAAAATGCATGCAATGAAATGACAAAGAGGCAATGTAGAGTAAAAGGGAGAGGCAATCATGCTTGAGAATAGATTACTTACCTATGTTGGGGCTGGAGATGTCCCTCCCGACAATGATAGCTTGTAGTGGTGCTTCTTTAGGTCATCGTTGCTTAGTTGTAACGGAGGCAAAGGATGCTTGGTTGTGGTGTTGTGCGGTGGTTGCTAGTGCTCAGTCGTGCAATGGTTGTGTGCTATAGTGGTTGTGGTTGCTTGGCTTGAAAGGTTTGGGGTGGCCAATGGTGGAGGGATTGCAATGGTTGGTTAGGTTCATGTGCTCGAGCAAGGACGCTTCGCTATGACAGAAGATGAAAGGGGGGTTGTGCATGCAATGCCACAGCAAGCTCTTTTTGGACAAGGTGGAGGAGGTTATATAGGCGAGCTTGTTGCATGAAAATGGTAGATTTATAACAAAAAATCAAATGGTCAGCTGGGATTGAAATCAAAGGGTTGGATTGGGTAGTAAAATAGTAACAAGGGGTATGATGGTCAAAACACGTCAAGGGCCATCCTCAGATCCATACCCACCAATTAGAAGCAAGGAAATGGGCACCCAACATGTGATTGGACGATCCAATCCATTGTAGTAGGCAACTGACCTAGAGTAGTGTGCCAAGAATTCTCACATGGAATACGTGCCAATGATACGCATTGAAAGAATGCATCTGACCTACTGTAAAGCCTATTTGCTTGGATCTTTGGCATGTTTCATGAGTGCTTGACCACAAGTGGGCTTAGGGTATTTGAGGCTTATGGTTTTGGGTACGTTTATGGTATCAGATGGGTTTGTGATGTTTGAACAAGCGTGTGTTTCTGGATAGTGCCTCGTCACAATTGGAGCAAGTTCTTTTGAAAAAGTCTGTCGACAAACAACCTCAGTATTAGCGTGTCTACATCAGCATTCCACACACACACCTCATACACAAGCCACACATAGCAGGACACTTGCATTTCAACTTCCTCACTTGGCAACAGAGCACAACACGCATCAATAACACACTCACTAGGCATGAGCAATACACTACCTGTGCCTAACACCTCCCCACTTGGCAACAAGAACACACCACAAGCACAAATGATTCTCAAAGCAATGCAAGTGTACGTACAATCTCATACACCCAAACCAAAACATTCGAAATATCCCATGAGCATGAGCATGCATATCACTTGTGCAAGGGTCCAATTATCAATATAAAGTACTTCCATGGTACCACACTAATGATCATTAAAATTCAATGAAGTCAAGATCATCAACCACAAAATCATAATAAAGATCTTTATTCAAATCATTCTCTGATACAATACATCCACCAACACAAAACCATGTGGGCATCTAATCCCCCACTCACAGCTCACAACTCACTAAACTCTACGAATCTAAAACACGTGGACAAACTATGCCAAACAGTCACGTTGGTCAACCACACACGTCAGTCAACCATGCCAGCCACACACGCCATTCGACCGCACCAATTAGATGCATGAATTGAATGTGCAAAACAATAGTCACAAATGTTACACATGGGGTGAACGACCCTTAAGTCGCTACCACTCAACCTAGCTGTAATTTTTTTCATATTATTATTATTATCTAACAATTACACTAATTATTCAATTAAATTTAAGTACACTCAACAGGAGTAGAATTAGTAAACAACAGAAATTAAAACTAAACTAAACACTCACCAGGATCCTTGATGTGTGGCAGCATGACTCCTCCTATATGCACTAGCAATAGACCGCTACTATCTTGCACCTGCCAAAACATACAAACAATGTACACGTGAGTAACCACTCAAAATGGTCACCCAACACACACACTACCTAAGACAACTGGGCATACCACACCAAGGAAGTAGGCATAATTACGCCATAAGCACCAAGTACAGGCATCCCCACCTAGATGCTGCAACACCAAACTTAGGCAATCCATTATTGCTTGGTAAGCAGCAAAACCTCAAAAACCATGCCCTTTAAACCATTCTTTCTCTTTTTCCTTTCAAAACCACATGCATGTACTTTAAAATACTTTTATGCACGCATGAGAAGGCTGCTCTTACCAACACAAGTCCAAAACCACACAACACACACATAGCCTGGTCCCACGTACTCTTTGGGTGGGCTAGCCGACCAACAATGTCTGAATACTCTCTAAAGTATCCAAGGCACCCATAACAGCAACCACAAAACAAACATAGAGCCTCTGCTCTACGTAACACAGTCCCCTCTGGACCAAAAATAGCCACACCTAAGCCTTAGAGCTTTTGCTCCCAAAACCACGATCTACATTAAACCAAAACTAAGGAGCCACTGCTCCCAAAGCACTACACCTCAACTAGGCGCAACACCATGGCCACTTCTAGGCCAGAGCATGATTCCCTGAATCAAGACTCAGTAAAAACTACAAGCACAACAATGTGTCGAGTTTCCTGGTGCCAAGTAGTCAACACTGGCCACAAGCAATCTACCATGGAGCTACCACGATGTCTGTCCTACTACGGACAACTACCCTATGGAAGCGTTTACCGGTCCTAGCATCCTACCACCTGTAGGACCCTTAAAGGCTAACTATACACTAGGAAAGCCTGCTCATCCTACTCTTAGGTGAGTTGTCCCTCTCTCGAGACAAACCATAGGGTATGCCCTCTCGGCGTCCTAGCCTCAATGCTTGGAATAACTAAAGTTTCTTTCACCTCCAGGTCCAACCAACACCTCAAACCACAACTACAAACACCAACAAAACCACGAAAACCACGTGGACGTCATCCTAAGTAAGTAGCTCACAACCCCAGAGGTATCACTCGTCTTTGGAAGGTCAGCTAGGAGCATCGATCTCTTGGTCCTCTAAAAAACGCAAAACGCACGACTCACAACCTTAGAGGTATCACCCATCCCTAGAGGTTGGCCAAGAGCTTAGGTATCTTAGTCCCCTTTCAAAAACCTCAAACACTTTCCAAAACCATTGCAAAATTGATGTATTCCTCTTTCCCAAAACCATTTGGAAAGCCATTTCGAAAACCATTAAATATCTTTTCTAAAAATCTCACAGAACTCTGTGCCCAAAAGCGACACAAAAATCGAAACCAAAACCATAACTCAAGGCATTGCCTCGACAACTCTTCTATCAAGCCCAGAAAGTCACACCAAGTGCACTTAGAACACTAAGTTTGGGTGCCAAAGTGTCTGACGCCTACTGGCATGTATCTCACATGAGCCACAACCAGCTTAGTGTTAAACACCCAACAGTGCCATTGAATATCTAATTCAACACACCACACCAGACCAAACCTCAACTGCAATCCTAGGATTAAATATAAACCCTATTATCCAACTAAGCCATTAGAGGGAGAATCTAATAATTCTAAGTTCTATAATCTTTTTGTCTACCCATTGCCCAAGTAGAATCTTGCTAGACGCTTTTTAGGCAATTCCTATATCATTTCTAATTATTGTCCTTGCCATTTATGAATCACTAAGTTACCCATGTCATTAAACCTCCATTTTACAGGGTTATACTTACGCAACACACAAGGCAACATTCAAAATCAGCATGCAAGGCAGCCTACCAATGCACCAGCTAGGTGCACCTCTTTCTAGGTTCAGAGCTCAGTGCTCTGAACCCATGGAGGTTGAGACCCATTCAAAGCCCTATTTTGGTCTACACTCCACAGAACTCAGCAAACAGGTTACCAAACTAAAGGAAATCACACAAGCAACACCAAGGAATAGGAATCATCCAATTTCATGCACCACAGCTCAAGAAATCACCGAAAACTACTTCGGATGAATAGTATAAAGCAAGATTAAATTTTTGAAACTAAAAATCACACAAGCAAACAAAAATCACAATCCACATACTAGACTGAAGAACTCATCGAGCTCAATAGTCTCAGACAAAATTCACGAGAATTCGTCGCTTGTGGCTCTAGAAATTCAAAAAAAAGCCAAAACACTATTCATCCAAAATCAACAAAGTCATTATAAATTCACAATAAATTCCCAAAAATCACTATTAATTCTCCAAGCATCCACATCCATTCAATTCACACTAACATGCCCCTATGCATCAAATTGAGCAAGAAAAGGAAATCCTATAAGGTGTGTACTTTGAATGAATGGCCAGCCTTCTTCCTCTCCTCCATCACTGTCAAATCCTCCTCCTCTTCTTCTCCTCCTCACGACGGCGGCAACACGACGACAGCGAGTTCCTCCTCCTCCTCTGACCCCCTCTCGCTCTCTCCTCTCATCTCCCTCGTATCTCTCTGTGTCGTCCTAGAAGAAGCAGAAGAAGAAGAAGAAGAAGAAGGAGGAGGAGGAGGAGGAGGAGGAGGAGGAGGGAAGGAAAGAGAGTGGGGCCTTTGAGGAGAGAGAAAAGAAAAAAAGAAAAGAAGCAAAGGAAAGAAAGAAGAGAAGAAGCCACAACAGGAGACCAAACCACACGACTTCCTACGTCTACGTGATTCGTGCAAACAGGGACCAGCCACTCGAGCACGCGAATAGACTTCCATAGCCCAGGACAAATCCTCAAACTTCCACGAGGGTCGACACAACACCAAAACCACACATCACCAAAAGAGCCAGAACCCACATTATAGGTGTAGAACGCTGATAGAGTTGCATTTTACAATAAACGCAAAGAACTCAACGTCTAACGACCCAAAACTCTATTAAAATATTTGGCCAAAAATACTAATCTAGATCTAGGTCATTACAGCCTAACCTCCTTAAAGGAATTTCGCCCCCAAAATTCTCGAGGCGAAACACTCAAGGGTACCAAATTAGGACATCCTGTCCACGATTTGAGACAATCAGTACAATGGTGCCACCCAAACTCACGACCTGTAGGAGAAATCTATGCTTCACAAAGCCATTTCATCCTACATAGGTCTAGAGTGACACCATGGACTCCACTCTCCTTGAGTCCAAGCACTGCCAAATCCCTGGGTGAAGTCCCTTCTAGGCACCAAAATCTCCACCCAAAGGCTCCAAAATAGTGTCCTTCAAAGTCACAAAGCATCCTAAGAACCTTTAGAGACACACAAAACATAGGGTTGACCAAGAGCAACCAACTCTCGCCACGTTTCCGCTGCACTACTCTAATGCACATCCTAGTCAAGACCACTCCAAACACCATACTACAAGCTTAGTAACTCCTCCCATCACCTTGGAAGACCTCCTCTAATCAAAGGCACGAGAGAAATCTAGCTACTGAGACATAGCAAAACTCTTCACAAATCTAGAGTGCACTAACAACGACCAAGTAAATCCAAATTCTATTTGCCTCCAGAACTTCTTCCTGAATTGGCACTCCACTGGATCCAAAGCACAACTTCTACTATGGTCAACACCAATCACATGGGTGGATAGTTCCTTCTATGATTCTCTCAACTAGTAAAAACCATAAATCACCACGTTGCCTCACCACAACTAAAACTTATCCCAATCCAAAAGGACATTAGTGGAACTCATCACGACTCACTGCTACGACAGCCCTGCAGGTCTAGACGTGAGACCACCAAAACACACTTAAACCACTAATTAAGAGTGAATCTCACATCAAGGATACTACAAACCAAAGTCTCGACCACAAGAACCATTGTTTCTAGTGAAACACCACACCAATGGTATGGACCACTCAGGAGTCCAACTCAAATGGATCTCCAATCCAAAGCAACTTCCAGCAAAAGTGTCCGAACCAACACGAGTTGTTCCTCCTTTCTAGCAAACCCACTTACGGTGCCATTATCCCGAAGGTGCCTCTGTTAGACCCTCGAGAGTAGTTCACCTGAACCAGGAAGTAACCTCTTGAAGGAAAACACATGGGGTCACACCCAACAGGTCGACCAACAACACCACTAAACGAGACGGGTAGCCAACTCTGTTTGACTCACCCCATCTCCACTGTAAAAACCCAAAGAACCCAAGCAACCACAGGAGAAAAGAGATCTCCACGGATCGAGCAGTGTAACACCATCTGACCCACAAATAGATGAGAAAATCAACAACAGGACGCCCCAAGGAAACATTGGAGAGATATATCTCCACTGCCCAAATGGCACCAAGCCACTCGAGCCACAACCACCAAGGCAAACTAGGTATCCAGACAAGATGAAGTTCATCGTATGTTGGTAGCTTCACATTTCCTAGCCAAGCACTGGCTGTTTTCGATTTATGGAAACTCCATCCCAATTCACTTCTAGCTATGGATTCCCCTTCTCTAGGAGCTAGCTCAAAGCTCTAAAGCACTTCTCTACCATCTCTAATGTCTCTACACCTATGACCATGCTAGCAACTGATTATGTGAGGTGCAAAAACCACACACACGAACCGATAAGGCCATGGCAAAATGGTGAATCCAAGGAAGGATCTCGACTCAAAAACACCAAGCCAAAAGCAAATACAACAAAAGATAAGGAAACAAAGTTGCCACTTAGTCTATTAAATACAAAAGATGAGAAAAACTGTGCAAACAAATGCAGTAAAGGCAATTCAAATTTGAAAGATGTTGCTCTATACCAAATGGATGCGACACATAGGTCACGGAGGCCAAAGAAAGGGTAAGGACTCTTATTATGCATAGGGAAGGTGTTAGGCACCTCCATACGCCCAACAAGTTGATCTTTCTAGGCTTGATTCGCTCACATGTGTGGCTATGTAGGCAATCAAATGCCCAATAATGTATGCCTTTGTGCAATGATGTGATGTGATTAAGTCATAATTCATGCATATTTTATTCCTATATTTGTCTATTTTGTATATAAATAATATTACTCAAGGTGTTTTGTGCAAGTTTTGCAGAACTTAAGAACTTAGAAAGAATCTACGGAAAAAAAGGGAGAAAAGAATAATTGTGCCAGAAAAGAAGAGATTTTTGTATGGAAAATTCTAAAGCAACGTCAAGAGGTCAAACACATATTTTCCACATGCCTAAATAATAGTAAAATATCAATCAACCAGTGGAAAAACATAGAGAAGATCCTGGATGACATGGATGCCTCCCAGACACCCAGATGCAAATCCGACGCCTCCCAAGCACCTTCATCAAATACTTTTGACTCAGTCTTCTTTGAATAAGATTCTCACTTGTAAATATCTTGTATTCAAAATTCAAGATTAAATTTTGTATTCAAATTTGTCTCTGACGTAAGTAAGTTCTTGTAAGCCTTTAAAAGGACCCCTTAAGTAGATCTATAGAGCTCTCATCTAGCTTTTAGACTCTTTTTTCTGTATTTTGGGAGATCTAAAAGATCAGCATTGTAACTAGGTTTTGTTTAATAAAATTATCTTTTTTCATTATGTCTTCCATTTCTCCTTCTTCTTTCTCTTTTAGTTTAAGGCTTTGTATAATCATGTTTGGCTATCTTCTAGATCTAAGGTAGAGATGAAGTTTATTTAGATTAAGATGTGTGATCATGTTTTTCTTCTCTTTCTCTTTGTACTTCATGTAATGAGTATGTGGGTTGAATGTATATTACATAAATCACTCATAGAATCGATAAACTTTGATAGTCTAACATTGAGTTCAGCTTTTTAGTCTATACTTAGGAAAGATTTAATTAGGGGTTGTATATATAATCTCGATTTCATCATATATCATACGATTTAACTTGGTTTGTATGTTTTTAATCCTAATCTTAATATTCTATAATGCATATTTTAGCATATAGTTTATTCTTGTGTGGATAAAAATCATTAGATCAAGTTATTTAGATCAATAGAGAGGAAGGGAATAAACATGATCATGCATTCTCAATTCTATATAAATGGATTCAATACCTTAGGTTTTAATTCATTTAATAGCATCCTAATAATCTAGTGTTAGACTTCTCTTTATTACATCAATTCTATCAATTTTTTGTCAATAATTGGTAATAAATCTTTGATTCTAAAACACTTTCTTTGTGGGATCCACCCGTATTTGCCGACGTACTATATTGGACGTTGTATACATGCAGTAATTAAAACGAACACATCAAGTTTTTGGTGCCGAGGAATTAGTGTTTTAACATTGATTTATTGTCAGTTATTCTTTTCTTTTTGTTTGTTTAAAAAAAAGCATCTACTTCATTTTATTTATTTTCAGGAACATTTGTGGAGATCTAAAAGAAAAGGAGTCAAAAAGAATTTCCAAATCAGAGGATGAGAGGGCGCCTCCCAGGTGCTAGTTTGCATTTTAGGCACTTTCTGGGCACCCAGGTTAGGAATTTTTTTTAGATTTTACATCCTGATATTTTTGGATTTTTCTAGAATCCTGATCTTGGGTTTGTATTTTGCTTCTATTTCTGTTTTTTCTCAACCACTAATTTAAAAGTCAAGCATAAACTTGAACCTAATAAAAATCTTTCATGACAAGATAGAAACCTGTTCTTAAGGGCATAATCATATAGTATGCATTTTTAATTCTTGTCAATTCATTTTTTTTGAAGATTGTTAGAGGAAAGGTACGTGTTCTCCTACTTGATTCCTAGCATTTTAAAGCATATAGTTAGTAGGAAAAATAACTTGTTTGAGTACAATTATTTGTTGCATATCATTTCAAAGTACCTAAGGGCGAAACCTATAGCACAAGATAAGGTGGGGATTTCATCACCCTTCCTTAGTCCACAAACAACAAAAGAAAGCATCAAGTATTGACCTAAGCCTAAATTAAAATCAAGTAGACATTGGCCCCTAGGATTTGAGCTCAATAGGTCAAGGGAGCCAAAGGGTGAATCAAATTTAAAGTTCTTTTCCTACTTAGTGTCTAGAAAAGTGGTTCACAAGGTTAAGCCTTAAAAGGAAAGTGATTATTTAATTAGAATCGTTGCTCAAGCACAGGGAGCCTCCCACTTTCCTCCACTGATCTCGTCAATTAGGTCAAAGAGTTTTGGTTTAAAAATCTCAAAGGTTAACTTAACAGTTAGGAGCTGTCTAAATCTAGGTCAACCGTAGACTTAAAAATTGTGTGGCTTGTGTAAATAGATTAGGCATCTTCCTTCTCTATCTTTTATCTTCTCATATGTTTGTGTCTCTTATCTTCTCATCTTTTCATCTTTTCTATTTTCATCGCATTTTTTTCATTTTAAAAAAAAACAGAGTTTCACTTGTGCATGCGTGTGTGGATTCGTGATTCAACACATCGTCTGACCCATGTTGAACTCGAAGATTTTAAAATGGCCAGATGTTACCCAGTAAGAACTGCACAACCATCTTGCATTAGACTCTCACAGACCAATGGCAATAATTTTGAACTTAAATCCAATTATATTAGCCAGTTGCCTAGGTTTACAGGTCTAGAATATAAGGTTCATCAATGAATTTGACGAGGTGTGTAACATGATGAAGTTACAACAGTTGTCTGATGATACAGTCTGATTAAGATTCATTCCTTTTGCATTAAAAGACAACGCTAAAAAATGGCTTTGTAGTCCACCCACTAATTCAATCACTAGTTGGGCTCAATTTTGCACTATATTCCTTAAGAAATACTATCCAATTCATAAGACCATCAAATTCAGAAATAAAATTAATTCATCTAAACAGAAGATTGGTGAGACTTTCTGGAAGTATCTTGATAGATTTAAGGATCTCTTAGCCTAGTGTCCACACTATGGAATAAAAAAGTAGAGACTATGACAAATACTTTATGAGGGTTTAGATATTTCCACTAGGACCATGCTTGAATCTATGTGTCAAGGAGCATTCATGAAAATGAATGAGGATAAGCATGGGAATTCCTAGGAGAATTGGCTGGGAAACGATGCAGTGGGAGAGTACAAATGACCAAATGGTTGACACACCCTCTAAAGACGGTATTCACTCCATAGAGTCCTCTATAGCCACTGAAGTCAAATTCAACACATTAGCTCGTAGGTTAGAAGCTCTAAAAATGAAGGGAAAAGCTCAAGTGAACCAAGTGTCTGACCAGGTTCCTTGGTGTAAAGGTTGCCACATCGAGGGTCATGTGATGGAAGAGTGTCCTTTTGTAGGTGGTCAATCCAATTTTGGGCCTAAACAACTAAATGTAGCCTTTGTCAGACCTAGAAATGACCCATATGCCCCAACTTATAATTCAAGATGGAGGAATCATCCTAATTTTCTTGGAACCAACAACCTTATCAGGAAAACAATAATTTTGCTTTCTCCCATGGCCAACAACACTCAAATCATTTTAAGCCATACCAAGCCATCCAGCAACACTTTAATGTTGGATCACAACCCAACCCACCTCCAGGATTTAATGAGAATGAGAGGTGACGGAGCACTTTGGAGAAAGACGTGGAAGCTCTTCTCAATGCCAACTCTCAAACAAACACCAACGTAGTTGCTAATATACAGGCCATATCTCGAATTGAGATGCAATTGAGTCAACTAACCACAATGGTAGGACGAAGAGAGAAAGGAACCTTTCCAAGTCAACCTACACCAAATCCTAGAGTTCAAACTTAAAATCAAAATCAAGGGTAGATTATGTAATTCAAGACGACCAAGTCAACCAAGTTAATGTAATAGTGTCATTGAGATCTGGAAGACAGGTAGACAACCATATTGTCATGCCTGATCATAATGTTAGGATTCAGAAGGACTCATCTTCTGACTCAACTACACCAGTTCAATCCAATTCGGGCCAATCTGAGGAGCATGAAAGTTCTAAAGGACCCAACCAACATGTTGGGCCTTATTCTAAATCAACTGTTGAGCTTATACAGAGATCCCTTGCTCCATTTCCAAATAGGCTCAAAAACAAAAAGGGATTTGCCCAAATGGAAAAGATATTAGTGGTGTTCAGGCAGGTTAAGGTAAACATTCCTCTCTTAGATGCAATCCAACAGGTCCCTACATATGCCAAATACCTTAAGGACTTGTGCAGTCAAAAGAGAACCACTAGTGTGACCAAGAAAGCTTTTCTAGCAGTCAATTCCAGTTCGATTTTAACGAATCAGTTACTTATGAAATATAAGGACCTTAGAAGTCCTACGATTTCATGCACCATAGGTAATGCAAAAATCGATAAGGCTTTGCTAGATCTTGGAGCTAGTGTCAACCTTTTTTCGTATTCGGTGTATGAGCAATTATGGTTAGGTGAGTTGAAACCTACTAGGGTAACATTGCAATTAGCTAATAGATCAATTAAGATGCCAAAAAGGATGGTCGAAGATATTCTGATTAAGGTTGGTGACTTCGTATATGCTGTGGCTTTCATAATTTTGGAGACCCAACCCTTGACTAACCTCAAAGGCCAAATCCCAGTTATCCTAGGTTGACCTTTCTTAGCTACAACCAATGCCCTAATCAATTTTTGAAATGGGTCGATAAGGTTAAATTATGGAGATCTAACTGTCACACTTAACATTTTCAATTTAGATAAGCAGTCAACCAATGAACCAGATGAGACATTCGAAGTTAACATGATCGAAGAGTTCTTAGAGGAAGAAGACCTAATAAAGGATGGCATTAATTTCGATCTAGGCTAACCAAAGGTTTGAGGAGATTTTCAAAGAAGAATTATTATTGGTAGAGGAAGCCAACGAGTTAACCTAATGTAGGACCAATAGTTGGTATAATCCTCCTCCAAAGCCTGTCAGTTCTGAGCTTTGCCTGAACACCAGTATTGGAGCTTAAACCTTTGCCTGAACACCTCAAGTATGCTTATTTAAGGCAAGATCAAATATTTATTGGAGCTTAAACCTTTGCTTGAACACCTCAAGTATGCTTATTTAAGGCAAGATCAAATCTTTCCTGTAATCATTGTAGTCAATTTAACTCATAATCAAGAAGAGGCATTGTTAACCATCTTGAGTGAGAATAAGGAAGTCATAAGAAGGACCATGGCTGATATCAAGGGAATTAGTCCAACAATTGTGCAACATCACATCTACTTGATAGAGGAAGCCCACCCTGCTAGAGATCCATAGAGACTGTTAAACCCTGTAATAAAGGAAGTGGTAAGGAAAGACATACTGAAGTATCTTGATAATGGGATCATCTATCCCATATCTGATAGCTCATGGGTAAGTCTTGTTCAAGTAGTACCAAAGAAATTTGGAATTACTATAATCCAAAATGATGACAATGAGCTTGTTCCCACTCGCATCCAAACTGGATGGCGAGTATGCATAGACTATAGGAAGTTGAATGCGGCAACTAAGAAAGAAAACTTTCCTTTGCCATTCATTGACCAAATGTTAGAGCGGTTAGCTGGCCATGAGTATTACTATTTTCTTGATGGATATTCCGGCTATAACCAAATTCCCATTGCTCCTAAGGACCAAGAGAAAACCACTTTCACATGCCCTTTTGGAATATTTGCCAATCGTCGCATGCCCTTTGGGCTATACAATGCTCCAACTACTTTCTAAAGACGCATGGTGAGCATCTTCTCTGATATGGTGGAAAGATTTCTAGAAATCTTCATGAATGACTGTTCTATCTTTGGGTCCACATTCTCTGAATGCCTCCGTCATCTCGAGTTGGTGTTAAAAAGATGCATATAAAAGAATTTGACACTTAATTAGGAAAAATGTCACTTCATGGTCCAACAAAGCATTGTTTTGGGCCATGTCATCTCAAAAAGAGGCATAGAGGTGGATAGGGCCAAGGTGGGCCTCATTGCGAATCTTCATCTACCAAAAATAGTTAAGGACATTAGGGCTTTCCTAGGACATGTAAGGTTTTATAGGGGATTTATTAAGGACTTTAGCAAGGTTGCTAGGCCCTTAAGCAATCTATTGTCCCAAGATATCCCTTTTGACTTCACCCATGAATGCCTTAAGGCATTTGAGTATATCAAGAAAGAGTTGACTTCGGCTCCTATCATTCACTCACCTATTTGGACCCAACCGTTTGAGTTGATGTGTGATGCATTTGACTGTGCATTTGGTGCTATTCTAGGTCAAAGAATTGATACGTTACCACATGTAATCTACTATGCAATAAGACATTGAATGATGCACAACTAAATTATTCCACCACCGAGAAAGAATTTTTAGTTGTCGCTTTTGCCATAGAGAAGTTTCGATCTTACTTAATAGGATCTCACATCAATATCTACACTGACTATGTAGCATTGAAATACCTTTTAGCAAAGAAGGATGCAAAAGCCCGATTGATCAAGTGGATCCTTCTACTTCAGGAATTTGATCTTGAAATTAGGGACAAAAAAGGTTGTGAGAATGTAGTAGATGATCATTTGTCCCGTTTAAATCTTGAACTATTCAAAGACCCTCCAATCAATGTTAGTTTCCCAGATGAGCAGCTATTAGCAGTTCATTCTGAACCTTGGTTTGCAAATATAGTCAATTACTTAGTCACTAGTGTCACTCCTATGGACTGGTCCAAATAGGATAAGCATAAATTCATGTCCCAAGTAAAATTCTTTTACTGGGACAATTCATATCTCTTTAAGTATTGTCCTAACCAGATCATTAGGAGATGCATTCCTCACCAAGAAATTCGGAGTGTTTTGTCATTCTACCATAATCAGGCTTGTGGAGGTCATTTTGGGTCCAAAAAGACAGTGACTAAAGTGCTTCAATATCGATTTTACTAGCCCACTCTATTTAAGGATGCTTATGAATACTATAAGAGTTGTAATAGGTGTCAACAATTGGGCAAAATCACAAGAAGGAATATGATGCCATTACAGTCTATATTGGAAGTGGAGATTTTTTATGTGTGGGGGATTGATTTTATGGGCCCATTTCCTAATTCTAATGGCCATTTGCACATTTTAATGGTGGTTGATTATGTGTCCAAGTGGATAGAGGTTATACCATGTAAATCCAATGACAACAAGGTGGTTATTGAATTTTTAAAATCACATGTCTTTTCTAGGTTTGGTATGGCACGAGCCATCATTAGTGATAGGGGCACACATTATTGCAACCGATCATTTGAGGCCTTGATGAGAAAATATTCTATTACCCACAAGCTTGCCACTTCATATCATCCTCAAACAAGTGGCCAAGTGGAGATATCAAATAGGCAAATCAAGCAAATTTTGGAGAAAATTGTTAAACCAAATAAAAAAGATTGGTCTGAGAGACTAAATGATGCATTATGGGCCCATTGGATTGCATTTAAAACCAACTTAGGAATGTCTCCATATTGCCTTGTATTTGGAAAAACATGCCACTTGCCAGTAGAATTAGAACATCGACCGTCAAGCAATTGAATCTAGATTTAGCCACTACTGGAGTCAAAAGGAAATGGCAATTGAATGAGCTAGAAGAACTAAGAAATGAAGCATATGACAGTGCTAAGATTTACAAGGAGAAAATCAAGATTTTTCATGATAAAAGAATTCTAAGGAAATCATTTTTACCAAGTCAAAAGGTTCTCCTGTACAATTCTAAGCTTCATCTATTTCCAAGGAAATTAAGGTCTAGATGGACAGAACCTTATGTAGTGAGAGTGGTCTATCCTCATGGAGCAGTGGAAATTGAGAATCCAAAGAATGGTGAAATTTTTAAAGTCAATGGTCAACGTTTAAAACCGTTTTTGGAACTACCCACTAAAAAGGAAGGTGAGGGCATGGTTCTTCATGATCCTCATTATTTTGGGTAAGTAGTAGTCATATCATGAACTGTACATGACGTTTCTTTTCTTAGCAGCAGAAGCACTTCATCCCGAATTAGGTATCATTGTTTTATTATTATGTTATTTCATTGATCATATAATTCATTGCATACATTGAGGACAATGCATGGTTTAGGTGTGAGGGGGAGAGTCTTCTTTGTGTCTTTTCATTTTTTTAGTTGTTATTTTTTCATATATTTTTTTGGTTATTTACCTTCAATTTTTATTTAATTTTCTTTAAAAAAATGAAAAAATGAAAACAAAAAAAAAGTGAAAAAAATTAGAGACTATCCACATTAGTCTAATAAATTAGGAGTGAACGAGTAACCTAGTGTGGAAATTCAAAGGTAATACTGAGTAATTGAGAACTTGATGATTCAGAGAGTAGAGACAATCTGAAAAATAGCATTATCTGAAATATCTATAACTTGTATGTACCTTATCATGCACTGTCACTCTAGTCTTTAGCTATGGAGTATAAAGGAAGGCCTAAACACCTTAGCAATACAAAAAAAAGAAATAAAAACAAACAAAAAAATTCCTCTAATCATTGAGTAACTGAGTATCGTGCCTCGGTAAGCAATGGTATTCATGTAAAAAAGTGATTGGAGGATCAAAAAATAAGAAAAAAAGTCTTGTCTTCGAGACTTTAGCTACTCAAGTATTTAAGTCCTTAAGGTGTCTTCACATCTGATGACCTAAAACCGTTTAATTTGGGATCCACTGACCTAAAGCTTGCTAAATGGGTAATTAAGAATAAAGTCTAAAAAAGCAAGACACCAAGTGTGACCATGCCGGTGGAACCCTGCACGACTCTTTGGTGCTTGGAAACACACGAAGAATCCCGATATGGTCATGACGAAGATGGTGAATTCGAGGAAGGAGACTCGACTCAGAAACACCAAAGAAGGATAAGAAAAGGATAAGGAAAAGGAGTCGCCACCTAGTCTTTTAATGGAAAGACGAGGAAAATCAAACACAAAAAAAAACCCAAAGAAATCAATGCAAAGACACATGTATGCTCCGTGCCTAATGGATGTAGTGTGCAAATCACTGCGGGTCATAGAAAGAGTAAGGATTCTTGTTATGCATGGGGAAGGTGTTAAGCACCCCCAAGCGCTTGAAGAAATCAGTCTTTCAAGGTTAATCGCTTGCTCTTGATCTAGTGTATGTATGCTTGTCTACTTCTAATGCACATGCCTAAGATGAATGCGAAAACACGACAAAATTCCAAGAACCAATGAACAAAAGAGAAATGATGAGGAAAATAATCAGAGAGACAATGTAGGCATTGAAAATGCTACTTTATTGTACACCCTTTGGCGATGAGGAAAAGCATGTAATGATCAGAAATGTTCGAAAAGCGTCACGTAAAACAGCAAAAATTATGAAAATACAAGAAAATCAAATAAGAGAAAATAATCCTCAATGTAGTCCATGTCAGCGTTGTCAAGCCTGCTAATGTATGCCCTCGGACGATGAAAATCCAAATAAAGTCAAAAAATCATGAAAATAAGAAAATATGGGAGAAATGATAAAATTGCAAAGAAAGGGCATTTTTAGCAAATCATGCCAAAAGATTATATGCCCCAAGATTGAATGGGGATTTCTATGGAATCTCGAGGAAATCCAAAAAATCAAAGATTAGTCAAATCAAGCCAAGAATCAATTATAATCGCCTAGATCTTTGGGCCCCACATCGATGATTTTTACCAACTATTTCCGTTAGCTGAAACCGCCAGCTCTGCTCCCCTAAATCACTTGTCAGCTTCCATTGCCATCGGGAACCACGTGATCTGCCATCTGTCTAGCTACTGAATTCTGATTGAATCGCGACTCCTCCAGCGTGCATTGCTTAAGTGTTGTCCAGAGGCGTTGGAGGAAGGCATGAAGAAAGCTTCCGACCAACTGGACCAAAGAGTGATACCACGAGCTTCGATAGACGTCGGCATGGGCAAGATGAACGGTCTCGGCGCCTAGGAAGCAAGCTTGGGCAATGAAGAGGCCTCTCTGATGATCCTACCACCGAGTGACGGCTCCCACTGTTCCCCTCTCCGAGCTCGTCGACGAGGTCTCTATACATCCATAGAGCAACGCCGACGATCCTTGCTGAGGATCATGGAGGAGCGGAGATGGAGAATCAAGTGTCGGAGGAGCCAAGGCGAAGAAGTAAAGAAAAACTACAGGCCTCCACCATGGAAGGCCGGACGGATTCCTTTGCCTGCCTCTCTCATCAACGCAGGCATTGATCGTCCTCATTTGAGGGCGTCGAGCGTTGTCTAGAGCTCAGGAAGGCAGGGGAGGAAAGTGTTGGAAAAATCTATAAATACATTTTGATGATAACAAATGAAATGTGATTAAATGTTAAATAATCACTTAAGAAAATATGAAAAGCATTTAT
>JAMKQA010023879.1:0-35408 GCA_024699735.1 Posidonia australis
TTCCTCGTGCGTAATAGGAATCCTTACCCATCCTCTGGTTAGCAGACATCTAGCCTTCTCATTTGCATCCCATGCATTCATCCTTTTGTGGTTTTCCTCGTCTTTCCCTTAAAAGACTAGGTGGCGACTCCATTTTTCTTTTTTTCTTTTATCCTTGCGCCTTCGCCGTCATCGGCATGACTGTGGTCTCCTCCCCTCCACCCCCTTCCCTTTGGGTCGGGCGGTCGGTCAGACGGACGCGGTCACAGCTGGTTATGCAGGTTAGTGAGGGTCGAGACGGCATCACAATAAGTAAGGATGAGGAAGGGATTGTGGCAACGGGTAGAGTTTGAGTTCAACAGTTGTTGGCCTCACTCAAACCTATGAGCCCGTTGTGAATGCATGCAATGTCGGAAAATGCAGACTAGGATAAACCAGACAAGAACAACACGAGAGCTAAGCTATGTTGAGGGAGGAGAGGTTTACCTACAGAGATTGGTTGCATTCTAGTCCGGTGGTGCTTAACGCAACTTCCTCTGAAACTAGCTCAGTAATGGTTGGGTTTCAAGGCGGCTGACAGTGGCTGAGCAATGCTCGCCCTGAGATGGATGCTCACACACTCACTGGGCCATTAATGGAAGGTGGTGGGGAGATGCTTGATCGAGGAATGTAAGGTGGGGCTTTGGTTGCTCTCAGGTGATGGGTGAAATGGCTATTGTATGCTTGAGTGGTTATGCAAGGATGCCAAGGCTGAGAGCAAGGGAGCTAGAGTCGAGAGAGTAAGAGCGAGGGAGCCAATGACTGAGAGAAATTACTGAGAGAGCTCTCATGTTGGAGAGCAAGGTAGTTAAATAGGGGTGTGTGTTGGATAATAGTCGTTGATGCTTAACAAACTTGAAAAGGAAGGCTGAGATTGACTTAGGAGGGGTAGGGTTGGTATTTAAGTGTTGGAATAGGGGTATGATGGTCTTATGAGGTTAAGATGCATGCTTAGATCTGTGCAAGTCAATGATAATGAGGAATTAAGTGATCCCTCATATAAAAGGGCCATTGAATCCTTTTGTCAGAAGACAGGGCACTTCGCCAACTTGTCATGCTACATAGTCATGCTGGGTAGTTCCACTTGGACGTGCCACTAGTGAAGTCCGCCTATTGGTTGTGTGTTGAGATCACACTTGACCCATGGATGGGTCTGCTTACCAGATTATGGGCTTGCTTCATGAATATTTGGGCCATGTGAAGGTTTTGGATATATAGTGTTGTGAGGATTTAGGTTTGTATGATCTTAGGAAGATTAATAGGTTTTGGAGAAAGTGATTGAGCAAACCACGATCGAAGCGTGTCTTTCCTCACCCATTGATAAGTACCTACAAAATCAAGATATCTACAATATGATAGCACCATATTTGTAGATCCATATTTTTACTTTGAAAATGAATATGAATATGGTAACACCATATTTGTACGAGATGAGGTGCATTTGCACATTTAATGGGTGGTCATGGTGGTGAGAAGGGGATTTGATGTGTCCTTCTACAGCATATTCGTAATATGAACTAGGGTTATATAGTAAAAGGAAACAAAAACTGACGACAAGTGCATTAACAGTAATTAAATTGGCAAAGAAAGGTATGGCAATAATTTTTACTGCAAGAAGGGTATCGAAAGTAATAGTGGTTTTACGAGGGTTTTGACACTAGAAACCCAATTAGGTGTTCGATTTCGTCCCCACTTCTTTTTCTTTTCTGCTGCATACATTATCGGATATCAGTGCTGCTGACTGCCCACCGCCAAGAAACACCAAGGTGTAGGGGAGGGACGAGTCGTGTCGAGGATGAAGACGAGACGGAGTAATCAAGCCGCCGAAATGCAACAGAAGAAGAGGCCGTTGAACGCCACGGCTCTGATCGGTAAGCCGGAACCTAACGTCAGGAAGAAGAAGATGAAGCCGATTTCTATTACCAACCGTAACGATCCCAAGAAACCCAAGAAGCCTCCCACCGCTTTCTTTTACTTCCTGTGAGTACACAACTTTTATTCTCTTCTCTTTATTTTGTTCTGTTGTCGTCGTCGTCGTCGTTATTGTTCTTCTCATACATGGGTGTATTAACTTAATCAAATCATGTTTACTATTTTTTCGCTTCTGTCTAATCATACTGGTCATTCAGCTTTCATTAAGCTTCATATTTGGTTTGCCATCAAAGATTCATCTACTATTGCAATCATGAACTAAGTTCAGAACTCGTACTCCATGAATTCATATTCTTCACCTTTCGCTTAGTTTTAGTTTAGTATGATCTTCTTCTATCAAACAGAAGCGTGTGTATATGTAACTAATTAATGTCCAAGTAAATCATTTCTTTCAACACCTTGCAATTATCCTTCTCATGACTTTGTTAAAGGGTAAACCACACCAAACTAGTTCTTTCTGCACCATTCTCCCAAAATTTGGGTTGGCACCAACTCTTCGACTTTGTACTTGCTTCTACATTCTCTTTTCAGCCTCTTCTTCTGAGTCACATGCATTACCCTCAAATATTTATCTATGTGAATAGAGTCACTAGGCTCATCGTACCACCTGGCATTACTAATTCATGTTCATGGCCATTAGAATATTGTTATATACATCTTTTTCATTTTTTTAAATGATAAGACAATGCTTTCTTTTGCCAAACCCAAAACAACTTAAAGAGGCCTTGGGCTGATCTTACTTGATGAAATCTGTTTTTGGAGGTACCTCCAACCTTGTACAAAAATAATACCGCATAATTACTTCACTAACAAGTCTTTCACCATTTAATGGTTACATTCATGAAGCAAGTGGTGTTGTGACTGTTCAAATTCGTTTGATGGCATAACTGGTATTTATTTTGGCCATTCTCCTTAAATCTCAATGAACTACAACCATTATCCTCAAATATTTATATATATATACTGAAAATATGCCATCCTGGATAAGAATAGGTCCTTTAGAAATTAGAGAGAGGATTTCAGGTTCATATTGGAGAATAAGAGAAAGGGCTTACTGATTTTATATTCATATCCCATGAACTTTGCAACAAATCACTCTACAACCGGTTAGACAATGTATACCCATGAACTTTGCAATAAATCACTCTACAACCTCTTACTCAAAGAATAGATGGTCAACAGGAAAGCTTTCCACTGGATTGGATTCCCGTTCATTAAAGAATAAAGCTATATTCCTCACTAAATTTTAATTAGGGTTTTTTATGGTTGGAAAAGACGATTGCAATTTAATGTTAGCATTGTTTAACTTTAGTTAAAATGGGAAAAGAAGGACAATATCAAATATATTAATGGTAGGAACCATTTTACATTTTGGTATACTAGGTGGAACTCCGGAGTACAAGGAGGGGTTTGTGCATATAGAAAGTGAAGGAAATGATTTGACAGAAATTTCATTTCCTGTTGACCATACAAAATAAGGGTGTTTGTGCATTTAATCAGAAATGATTTTAAAGGAAACTCAATTCCTTTACTTTTCAGAGTATTTAAATTAGAATCCTTTTCATTTCCTACCTTATCCGATGGAATTTCGACGGAATCTACCCCGTCTTCCACCTTGTCTCATCTTTACCCCGTCCTCCTCCCCTCCCTCCCGCTACCAGACCCAACGATCCTTGCCTTCTTGGACTTGTACTTCTTTTTGATAGTATCGATCCGATTCTTGCACTGGACGTCGGTGCGGGAGGGTCGCTTCACGGCGGTGCGGCGTGCGTTGATGGCGTCAGTCACCTCTTGCCAGTGCTTCTGGCGTAGGTTTTCGTGCTTCAGCTCCAGATACCTCTCCCCCCCGGCGTTGATGAAGGTCGAGGTTGCCCCCTCGTTCCAGCAGTTTTTCCTGTAGGGTATGGCCGGGTTCGGCGACGACAACTGGAGCTTGTAAAGGCAAGAGGAGATTGACAGAGGTGTGCTGGACGATGCGTGCAACGGGTGGTGCTGAGAGGGTGAGTTAGGGTTTCGACAGACTGTGGGTGAAGGTCGACGATGGATAGGACTCTCCAGTGGGGGGGCTCAACGGTGGGGGGCTTGGTGGGTTTTTTCCTCTGTTATTTCCTCGCCTTTTCTTCTGTGTGCTTGACGGTGGGGGGGCTCGACGGTTCAAGCAGGTCCTGCGACGATGGGTTCGAGTGGTGGGGAGGAGTGCGGTGTGGCTGTGGCTGTCGGGTTGGGGGTGAGGCTGGTGGGGCTGTGGGTGTGGCCAGCGACTGTGGGAGAGTTCCTTCTCATTTCCTTTGCTTTCCTGAACAAGCACAAATAGCAAGAAACTTGGTCAACATGAAATCAATTTCCTTTACTTTTCAATTCCAGGTAATTCTTGTTGACTCTGGAATTCCAATTCTTAGTAATTCTTATCAAATTTTGTGCACAAACAGACCTCAAGAATCCAATTCAAAAAACTTGTAAGAACATGCATTGTTTATAGATACATTAATAATAAAATTGAAATTTACTAAGTGTTTATGAATTAAATTCCAGGTTATTTGCTTACAATTTTTCCAGTTTGACTTGTATCAAAAAGGTGCTTTGTTTTTCTCATCATCGTATGCTAAGAAGATATTTCTTTAATATTTAGAAGGATGTCAGTTTCATGATGAAAATGATCCTTAAAGCTTAACATGAATAACTATGACAAATAGATTATTGCTACAATGTTGGGGATTACACAAATGATGACATGGGAACACATAGGACTATTGATATATGCTTATCTAAGGTATAATATTTTTTCATACATCTTGAGGATGTAGTTTATCATTATTATTGTTTTTTCATACATCTCAATGAGGATATAGTTTATCCCAAGGTTATCAAGGCACTTAGGTGATAAGTTGGGGCACCTTGGGTGCTACTAATTGCCATAATAAATTAAAGAAAAACAGAATTTCAGATTTTCCCTACATATTATATTATTATATGCAATTATGCAACGATATTTCCATTTTAAACACAATTAAACACTAACACATTGTGATCGCACCCCTCTTGGCCCATATAGTGTTGTTCGTTAGTTTCAAGTTTGGTGGTTGAAAGCTGTTGAGCTAGTTCACAGTTTGCATGTCTAAGTGAGCTTTGTGCAAGTTTGTGAATAGAAGAAGGAAGTAGTTGAAGGACTTTGATCATGTGTGGGCTAGCTAGGGCTAGCGAAGATTATGTTTAAGAGTGGAGTGCTTAGATATAAAGAAATATCCAAGCCTCCCGCTATTGCATTCAATAAGGTGCATTTATACTCGATGGTGGTAGTGTAAAATTTAGAAATTGTCCATTAGTAATGATGTCCTAGACATGTACTGAGCCTTAGCAAGAAAGTCATACATAATAAGGTGTGTTGTTAGTATATGCAATTATGCAATGATATTTCCATCCTAACCACAATTAAACATTAACACATTGTGATCTCGCCCCTCTTGGCCTATGCGGTGTTGCTCGGTGATTTTGGGTTTGGTGGTTGAAAGCTATCGAGTTGGGTCCTAGTCTGCATGTCTAAGTGAGCTTTGTGTGAGTTTGCGAACAGAAGAAGGAAGTAGTCAAAGGACCTTGACCATGCGTAGGCTAGCTAGGGTTTCTCTGACACTCAAGTTAGTGATAGGAGATCATGTTTAAGAGTGGAGTGCTTAAACCTTAATCTAATAAGGTGTATTTATACTTGAGGCTAGTAGTGGAAGATTTGACACTTGTCTATTGGTAATGATGTCCTGGACACGTGCTAAGCTTTGGCAAGAGAGCCACACGCAATAAGGTGGCCCATAGGTGTGTCAGGCAGTACGACTTTGTAGGAGTTGCCATACTATCTCGCATGCATGGTGCCGTTACGTGTATATGGAACCATGCAAGTCTGTGGCATGCCTACGTGCTTATATACTGTTTTTTGGGATACGTGTGGCATAGCTAGCGTTCATTTTTTGGTCTTCCATTGGATATGCTATTAAGGCATGTAAAACATGGCGCCTAAAGACTTTAGAATGTCAGTAGGGGTCATACATCGGTACTTATAATGTTATTCAGGCTTGGCACTCGATCGGCCCTAGTGTTGGAAGGGTGCTCGGTTAGTCGCTGTTCTTTGGAATGTCCCGACATGTGTGGTGTCTTTTGGTCGTTTGTCTGGGTGTCTTTAGGTCGGTCGCCTGGGTGTCTTTTGCTTGGTCTTTAAGTTGATTGCCTGAGGTGGTTCGACCTTGTATCAGGTCAAGTGAAGAAGTTTAGGCAATCGATCTTCCATTAGGATTCTCCCACTACGGTAGTTGATCGTGGATCGATTGTTGAAGTAAATAGTCAATTGACTTAGATAATGTGTCCCACTTGTGATAGAGCATGGAGAGATGTGTCGTTCTTAATGGCTTCAGTCAACTAAAACCAAGATGGCTTGTTGGATGTGCGTGAATGCTTGAATCCGACCAAGTGCAGGCAATGCTAGGCTCATTGTTTGGCGATGTAAGCTTCTTGGTGATCCACTTGGCAGGTGTAGGGTGAGACGATCTTGCAAAATAATGGTTAATCTTGTACGTCGACAAGTTAGGCTCTCCTAAGCGACTCGTTTGTTGGAAGTCTAGACTTGTTTGAATCATTAGGATTGTTGTAAGTTAGACTTGTCTAAATGATTGAGATTGTCGAGAGGTTAGACTTGATCGAACGATTCACTCGTTGAGGTTGGGCTCGTCCAAACAAGGGGTCGATAGAGGATAAAGTGGGACGTGCTCTTATATGTGTGGAGTACATGGGACTTATCTTGGATTACACAGTATTTTTGAGATTCTTTGATAAAATTTGTGTGAGGATAACCTTGTCTCCTAGATTACATGGGCAGAGTGAGGCAGTCAGCCTCTTTGCCAGTCGTTTCCTACTTCTCAAGGGATTTCGACTTCCTCTTTTCTTTCTTCCTCAACTAGATCATTGGGAGGTTGGGTTCGACTGAGTGAGAAGGGCCATTGGGAGCTTGGGTTCGATCGAGTGTGAGAGGTCGTCGAGAGGCTAAGTTCAACCAAACAAGAAAATCACAGGAAGGTAGGCTTGATTGAATGAGAAGGTTGCTTAGAGGTTGGGCTCGATTGAGCGAGAAGATCATTGAGAGGTTGAGAGGGTCGTCGGGAGGATGGGCTCAATTGAATGACGAGTCTAATCATGCGGTGTAAGAACTAGGCCATGGTTTAGATCAGGCCATGGGATGCTATGAGTTCATTGTTTGGTGGTCAATGAAGTTCTCGAGGCACTCTCTTTAGATCAATACCTTGATCTCCTCTAGGAGTCGACAGTCTTTGGTGGAGTGGCTTGGCTTATGTTGGAATTTGCAATAGGTTGAGCTACTTCTCTTCTTTCTTGGCTTTGGCCAGTTGAACTTCTCTTTTCCCTCGATTTCCATTAGTAGGCGAGCCTTGGAGATGTTAAGAGGGGCGTAGTAGTTATACCTTGGCGTAGCTTGCGATGCCTTCTTTATCCGCTCAGTCATCATTTGCAGTGGCTTTCTTTCCTTCAAGGAGGTCCTTAATGGCGGTAGTGTTGCAGCTTTCTCCATTTCTTTCACCATCAGTTGAGTTGCCTTAGTCAATTACTTCATTTTCTCGACCTTGTCGGCTTTCATGTACACCTTGGCCTGTTCTAAGGCCTCGATGAAAGTTTGGGATGGCTTGACCCTGTATGATCAAGAGAGCTTGAATGATTGGAGTCCTAACTTAAGAGTAAAGAGGATGATCCGAATCTTGATGGTGGTAGTGTTAAACCACTGGATCAAGCTTCAAGTGGACTTGCCCAGATGTTGCCTTATATTGAACAGGTATTCGCTCTCCCTTGTTTAGCGGTGGTGGCATATGATGTGGCTGATGAAGGCGACGGATAGGTGTTTGAAGCTGTTGATGGAGGCCAATCGAAGTTCAGAGAACCACACCTTTAACGGTCCTTGGTGGATGGTTGGAAAAATACAACATATCACTTTCTTAGGCACCTGTTGCATACTAAGGAGGTCCCTGAGGGCTTGTATGTGGTCAGTTAGGTCACTATTGGCATTGGTATGGTTCGATTATAGGCATCTTGAATCCTTTGGGAAGAAGCTCAGCCCGGATTGCATGTGAAGGGGGATTGCTTCACCCCCACGAAGGTGCTGTTCAAAGGTGACTTCTCATTCTCCATCTACCTCAATCTTCCTTTCATCAATGCCAAATGTTCTTCTACAAGTTGATCTTGGAGTTCAATTAACTTGTTGGAGGAGACTGACTTTGGGTGATAGAGTTCATCAAATTGGTGACGTCTAGAAAGAAAGTCATTGTTGTGGTCATGTTGGTGTCGTTGGGATGGTTGGGTTCGTCACTTTTGCTAGTGGTGGTGGAGTTACCATTTGTATCTGCCACACCTTCCTCAGTTCCTCTGTTAGGTGCATCACTTGTTTTGGAATGCTTGGAAGGCTTCTGGTGTCATGGAAGACTCAATGATGAATGGTGATTATTGAAATCGATTTGTAGTGTACTCTGTGAGGTTCTCATAGATGGTTTTGTTTGATGTTGCCCTCTTGGTGCATGCAATGCTGCTTGCCAGTATTAAGTTTGGTGGTTGAGAGCTATTGAGTTGGTTCACAATCTATGTGTCTAAGTAAGCTTTGTGCGAGTCTGTGAATCGAAGAAGAAAATGGTTAGAAGACCTCGACCTAGCGTAGGCTAGTCAGGGATGCTTCTACCCTCAAGTCAACGAGGAGAGATCAAGGTTAAGAGTGGAGTGCTTAAATCCCGAAGAAATATTCAAGTCTCTAGTTACTGCATTTAATATAGTGTATTTATATCTGATGGTAGTGTTAGAAGATTATTGTGGAGCTTGTTCGTTGGTAATGATATCCTGCATTGGTAGGAGAGCCATACATTTGTGTGTTAGGTGGCCCATACGTGTGTTAGGCGGTGCCATTTTACAGGAGTTGCCATATTGTTTGGAGTGTATGGTGTTGTTGCGTGTATAGGGAAATCGTATAGGTCTATGGCACACCTACATGCTCACATGCTGCTCTTTAGGATAGGTGTGGCATGGCGGGTGTCTGTTCTTTGGTCTTCCGTTTAACGTGCTATTAGGACATGTGAAGCATGATACTTGAAGACTTAGAGCATCAATGGGGGTCATGCACTATTACCTCAGTTTGGCACTCGATTGGCCTTAGTGTTGGAGTTTGCTTGGGTTTAGTGTTCAATCGATCGTCTAAGTGTTTTTAGTGGTTCACCTAGGTGTCTTTTGTTTGGTCTTTAAGTTGATCGTCTGAGATGGTATAGCCTTGAATCGAATTGGGCAATCGACTCCACATCACACTAATATACAAAAGAAAGGCAAGATTGAAATGAGCATCCCATAGGAATCTAAGAAATATAATGTATGGTTGGTAGTTGCCTTGATGAGTATGGGTTTATCCTTGCTATTGTCATGAAATGAGACTTTTTATCAATAAAAAAAAGAATAAGTTGGGACGCAATCAATGCTTGATTCATTGTGATCCTTAAATAATTCATTCCACACTAATTCATTATTGTAAAAGGTTTTGGCTTTTACAATGTAAGAAAACTAGCAAAATTTTAAGGAAAATTTTCATATAACCCCTTAAAGTTTGCCTACTTTGAAATAACCCCTTGACTTTTTGATCCTCGATGTCAACCCATACATGTTTGACTACTATCAAATAACCCTTTATGTTAGTTGTGGTGTTTTCCAAATATAACACCATTAATTTTTGAAAAGAAGGGCAAATCCTCAGGGTATATTTATAAAAATAACCAAAGAACAGGTATAAAGTCACCCTAAGCATATAGCTTGAGGGACACTTACACAAGACAGACAAGGATAGCTCGAGCCAAGCTTAAAGGAACACATAGACAAAGATAGACAATGATAGCTCAAGCGTGCACACACTCACATAGTAATGAAAGACATACAAAGCCAAAAGACAGGCATACACGTAGATAGATAGGTACAAAAACAAAATAGACAAATCGATAAGCCCACCCAAGTTGCCACGGACACTAACAACGACAAAGGCCAAAGAACACCGTTGTAACCGAAGTGCACCATTGGAGCTGAAAAGCCGCCACAGCAACCACGAGCCTACTGGTGAGTGATCAACCACCAAAGACCAAACCCACCGCTAGAACATGGGATCACCACCACCGCAAGGGAGGTCCACCACCTTAGAAGGCTAGAGAGAAACCATGCCACTGACCCTCGAGGAACCTCAACTAGGAAGCCTCATTTGTAAGAGAGCCATGTCTTCATTGTTGGTAAAATTGTCTATCTCGATTTTGATGATAACAAAAATATATTTGTTATTCACCCTTCTTAATTGGTTCAAGTAGAGTTTTCATGGACTTTGGAAAAAGAAAAAGGTAAAATTGACTAAGAAGAAACACATATGCAAAATCAAGTCAAGTTTATTGAAGATTGAAGACCAAGAGAATGTATTTGAGTTTATTGTAAAAGTTATTAATGCAATTTTTATTTCTCTTTTTGTAAATCTAGGATATGTGTAAAGATCTCCTCAACAAGTCAATATCTAGAAAATAAGAATACCCAAGAATCTAAAGAGAGAACATTAGAAAAATCAGAATTAAGGTCTAGGTCTGAGAATCGGCATACAAATTTTTTTTGTATACTAAAATTTAGAAACAAGGGATATATAACAAGCTGTTGGATCGGTACATCAAAATTTCTTAGTAAATCGAAATTTGGAAATTAGGAGTTATACAATGGATCACTAAATCGACACATCAAAGAATTTTGACATGCTGGACCAAGATGTGTTCGACATATTGAATTAGCCAATTGTTGTATAAAATAGTATAAAACGGCAAATTGAAAAATTTGGGTCTACTGTTTTACTAATTGTTTGTGAATATTGAAAGAGATGTTAGAGATAATCTTTTATCTAATTTTTTCTATAAATAGGACTCCTTATGATTCAATGAAGTACATACATATACTAGAACTTCAAGTTCTATCATTTTGAGAGTTGATTTTAAGTATTCCATTCTCATCTTGCGAGAAATACTTTCAAGCCATATCTAAGTTAGCAAACATTCCATTTCAGTAAGAGAACTTCACTTCTATCCTTCCACTTTGCCAAAAGAGTTTAGGAGATTATAGAAAAAGTTTGTAAAGATCAAAGGTTTATTGTTTCTTGTATTGTAGGGAGCACTAATCGCGATTTTTACGGGGTTTAGTAAGGGTTTGTCAAGGTAGTGTAACAGTGGGATTTTGGTCCGGAACAAAATCAGATTAAGGAAACTCTCGAGGGGTTCTTGAAGAGTGAACTAAGTTGGAAAAGTTGAACCATTATAAATCACTAGTGTACTTCAATTTCTCATCTCCTTCTTTGTATGTTTTAGTATTATATTCAAATTCCTCACTTTATTTCATTTATATATATATTGCTTGTGTTTGTTCAATAAGTATTCTAAAATTCGTAATTATACTTTAAATTACTATTCACTCTCATTTAGTGAAGTCTAAGATCCCAATACTCGTAAGTAGCCACTGTTGCGAAAAACGCCGAGTAGGTCGCTAGAACAATGAAAGACCACCACACCAAAGGTGCACTAAGAAATGCTAGGATGTCGGAGCACGCAACGACGCTTCCAAGATCCAACAAGTCCATGCAGCAATGTGACAAAAAGCAAGCCACCAAGGAAGAGTCACCAAAACCCCGTAAAAGCAAGAAAAAATACAACTAGCGATCCAAAAAGGTCAGTAGCAATGAGTGAAGTGCGAAATACTGTGCACCCACACCTTGGTACAACCATGTGACATGTTAGACCACACTACCGCGAGCCCAGCGCTGAGAGAACACCTATAGCCAACCATGTAATCCAACAACACGCTACCTCGGGCCTAGCATCGGAAATGGAGTGCCATGTTGTCCAGTTGCTCAGCCCAAGCTTTGAAGATTGAGACACCAACATGCCCCCATGATAGCATAGAGACCAGGAGCAATGTCAGACACAACCCTCTACCCTCTGGAGCATGCGAAAAGCTACCAACACCAACTGCATGCCACAACCTGAGGTACAACCACGACCACACCAACATCGGGACCATGTAACTCCAACAGTGACACCTTAGGAAGCCTAGTCCTAATGTTCCACATGGAACCCCATATACCATGTCATTCAATAGGATATGTCACAGCAACCACATGTCAAAACACCATACATGCAATGACTATCTTGAGCCCAACGCCAAAAAGGGTGCACCACACCTGCTACAGCATCAATGAGCCATCGACATATGCAACTGCAATTAAACAGCTGCAACCGCCACCCGCACGTCAGCCACAACAAGCACCAGCCTCGAGGCAAGACCTCCACCTCAGGAGAAGCAATGTTGACCACAACCTCGGCCACCTAACACCATCCTAAATAGAGGACAAGCCAAAGCATCGGTGAGCACCACCACCACGACGGAGACCTACAGTAAGCAACCACACGTCCATATTGGCGAGCACCACCATGATGAGAATCGATCGAGCATGGGAGCACCACCCTAGCGGCAAGTGATACTGAGCACCTAATCATCGGAACTCCATGCTGGCCGCCCCAAATAGCACAGGAGACATGGCATCGGGCAAACCCAGGGAACACCACCATGGCAGAGATGGACTCCCCAACGGTGCATGAACAAAAATCGTTGAAGTAGCACCAAGCAGAAAGACATGGCCAATGAAGATTGCACCATCCCAGCAGCAAGTGACAACAATCGAGCACGGGAGCACCACCCCAGCAGCAAGTGACACCGAGCACCCAAACCCCGAAGCTCCATGCTGCCTGCCCCAAACAGCACCAGAAACATGGTGTCAGAGGGCATACCAAGTGAACACCACCACAGTGGAGATGAACACCCCTACATCGCATGAACATGAACAATAGAACCATGCTGGTAGCAACCATCTCGGACAATAGAACCACATGAACAATTACAAGGAAACAGAGGACCACCACCACGCTCAACCACTCTAGAGAACATGCACCGGTAAAACATGCATAGGAACCATGCCGCATCACACATAGCACATGCATAGGAACTCCATCCTCTCTCTTTTTCAGTCCATCTTTGAGTGTACGGCTACGTCACTATGGCTAAGTCACTAGTGAAACAACATTTATTAGCCTTAACCTTTTTTCATATACCCACTTTGGAGGTGACCTCCTCTTCTTCTTCTTCTTCTTCTTGTTTCACCCCTCCATCTTTGAGTGTACGGCTAAGTCACTAGGGCATATGAAAGTAGTTTAGGGTAATAATGTCTATTCACTTCAAAATTAATGGTGTTGTCTATGAAAACTAGCAAAAGGGAGTTTTTGGTATTATTGTGAAATGTGAAGGAGTTCACATAGTGCTTCTAAAAGTCAGGAAGTTGTTTGATAGTTGGGCAAACCCTAAATGACTTTATGAAAATTAGCCAAAATTTAAATGGTAATGAGAAGCCACAAAAGTATCCATTCATCCATCTTGTAAGGAACATGTTAACTGGGCAGTTGTCGACATGTCTAAATAAGGTATTAGCTCTTAATTATGTCTAAGCATTGGATGCCTAATGATCACTTTGTATCTACATTTGAAGAATCAATGTAAAAAGAAATATATTTAGTTGACTCAATCACAGTGATCTCTAAAAATTAGGCATATTGTTGTGCAATAAAGGGAAGATGGAAATGTTAGATGGAAATGGCAACTGGTGGAACCTAGGTTATCAAAACTGGACTGAAGCATGAACAGTTTTTGTTGCCAGTCTGGTTCAGAGCAGCGGTTCAACCAGTTAGACCGGTTCAACCAGTGACGTCAGGCAGACCACATGGTAGCCCTGTGTAAGCCAACATCTTAACCAAGAAAAAAAATATAAAGAAGAAAAAAAAGGGAATCAACTAGAAGAGGAAGAGGAAGGGACAGGAAGAGGAAGTGGATGACAGGAAGAAGAATGAAAAAGAAGAAGAAGAACCAAGGACAGGAAGGAATTGGTAGAAGAAGCAGCAACAACAGATCAGGAGAAGAAGAAGAAGAAAGAAGCTGCAGATCAGATGAATTAGGACAAGAAGAGGCATCAGATTGAGAGAAGAAACAGAAAGAAGCAGCAACAGATCAAATGAAGAAGAAGGAAGAAGAACCAGATCAAAAGAAGAAATAGATTGGAGGTAGAAGAAGAAGATCAGAAGAGCACCTACTCTGTCACCCCTTTTATTATCATGCTGGCTGCACATGCGAAGGATTGTTGAGATCATAGTCCCATGTCACCTAGTTAAAAGATATTCTACATCTTATAGATAGATGTAGCCATCAGCTCTCACCTAAGTACCATCTTGAAGACGTTAAATGTGTACATCTAATTTAAAACCAATTAACAACGAGTAGAGGACTCTATTAACACAAGATGAATCCCTATACTAGCCAATATGAGACTATTTTAATACTCTTCCTCATGTATGAGCTCTTTTGGATCCAATAGGTGTTTCTTTTTAGACACATAAGGATGTGTACGAACAAAGTTCTCTTTGTGACTTACATACCATATTGAAATATGGATATTCAATTGAAAATCAATTGATAATAAGTAGAAGGGTCCAACTATATATCAAACACAAGTCCACTCCTTACATAATTCAATTTGGGATTATTCTAACACTCCATTATATATGGTCTCTTTTGGATCTAATACTTGGGTTTTTATGTGTGCGGATGGCTTCTTTCTGGCTCTCATACCAAGAAAATTAAATGGGCCACCACTCATTCAAACCAATGTACTTTGGTAAGAGGTGATGCCTACATCTATTATTTCAACATCCAAAAGTGGTAAAATTATATGTTCTAGAACAAGAGGTGGATTAAATATTCATATATTTAGATTTTAGAATTTTTTTGTGCAAAATGAAAAAGTAGGGCATGTACAACCAAGATGGTTTAATATGTTAATATATAACTCTGTTTTGGCTTTTCCTATAGATGAAAAATTACCTTTAGCTACTTGGTGAAAGACAAACTCCTATTAACTACTAGATATTAAATAATGATATAAAATCAAGATGGTTTTATGTTAATATACAACTCCATTTTGATTTTTCTTATAAATGATAAATTACCTTTAGCTACTTGGTGAAAGGCAGAACCCCATTAAGTACTGGACATTAAACAATCTTCTTTATTAGGTTCTTATGATTAGAATGAGTCATGACAAGTTAGACAATCGAGAGGAGTTTCGTTGACTAGTTCCAGTAGAATACCTTGTCTCTAATCATTTTATAGCAAATGTGACACTTTTTTAGCCATCTTTCACCATGAACCACATCCTACATCTCACTGGTATCTTATACAAATTTTGGCGATAAATTAGTCATCTTCAAAGTGGATATGTTGTGCAATGTGTGCATTAGAAACTGTTACCACCTGTGTGCTTTTAAGTCTCATCGTGAATTAGATCGGAGTGACTAGTTGTTTTGGGATCTTGTAGGCTTGGATTTCTGCCATAGCTTGTATTCATTCAGCTAATTCTACCTTTCTTGATTTCTTCATTCTTAACCCTCACTTGTTAATATTGTGACTCTTCCATGCTATGTCTTAGCCCTTGTTTGGTTTAAGGATAGGTTAACCTTGGATAAAGTAGGGATACTAGTTGTTTGTTTCAGGGTTAACATTGGATGGCTATCCTTACTAGGGTTGACCTTGGAAAAGTTATTCCAAGGGAAAGGTGGAATACGATTTATCCACATTTAAGTTATCCCTTGCTTGTTTTTTGGAGGAAATATTTCGCACTCTCCACCACATTCTCTATTACACATAATTGGAAAAAATATCTTGTTATTTCCTATTTGCTCTCCATTTTTCTCTCCCTCTCTACCCCCCTCTCATAGATTATTTGCCTAAGTTTAAAAAGATTTTGAAATTTAAAATTATTTTATGAAATGGTTTTTCTTACCCTTGTTTAACCAAACAAAATTTTGGCGTTGTTCATTCAAATTAACCTTAAACTATGATTATTGAAAGTAAAAAAGAAGAAGATGAATTAATCCTATAATGAGATTGTTATCCCTCAAAATTTTGCTCAATCCAAATAGACTCAAGGCTTAGGTCGACAACTAAAAGTAGAGTTGAAAATTAATGTGCTCCGGTTTATCCCTTCAAAGATAGGAATGCATGTAAAGGACGCCTCCAAGAAAGATGTCCCTAAGAAAGCCTCAACATTAGCATAAGAATAATGACATTTGACGAATCCTATAAGAAGAGGCTTCTCAAAGACTTTCTCTAGGTGGGCTTATGCTCGAGAAGAAGTTAACCACATATAACAACCTCAACCACCATAATAAAACCAAAACACCAATACAGTTATCTAAAAACTCAGAAATTAAATATAAAGAATTTAAATAAACTAAATAAATACTAAACTCTATCCAAGATATGTAGTATATGGCTACGCGATCTCTTCCACTTGCACTAGAATAAACTACTACTTCAAAATCTGCACCGACAATCATTAAAAGCACATATGAGTAACATTTAATAGTGACTAAGCACACTCCTACCATCTAACACTAGAGTCGTTCAATATTCAACTCCCAAACTCATGTGGCCACCTTACAAAGCAGCGTCAGAATTGAAATTCTACATAAAATCACAGTATGGTAATCTATTATTGCCAAACAAACATAAAATTTTTAAATATATATTTTTACAAATTTTTTTCTTTTGAAAATCAAAATCGCATGTACATGTGAAATCTCTTTAAATCATGTACGCTTAAATGACTACTTTATGCCAAATCAAATCCACCGTAATCTCATAACTTGTGTTATTCGATGTTAAGTAACCGACATTAGTCACAAACAACTGTTAAGGTGTACTACACTACCATAGTCGAGGCATGTGTACAGGGACTCCTTTGTTGTCGGTTCGTACTTTAAGAACCCGTACCATGCATATATGACAACATACAGGGTCTATCCTCTAAAAGTTCTAAGGACTATTGTACTTGACCATCTAAAGGACTTTCACCTTTTGGTCTTGCCAGTACAAGTCCATGGGCCTTAGCTTAGTATCTTACTTGCGATCATATCGAGGTATCAATCATTCTTAGTCTGTCAATGATCTTTTGGTTTCATACCTCATCCTCAATTTCTTGATGATACAAACCTTAAATCGGTTACCTAAGGCGCTACTCACCTTGAAACCCAAAACCAACACCTGTAAATCACTATAAATCTCATGCATTCATGGGAGAAAACCAAAGACCAAGGTAAATCTAGAATAAAACCGTCGAAAACACTCTAAATCATGCATCAAAACTTTATGTTAACTAAAACCACCATATTCATACAAATGGGTTCTCACACAGTGAACCCAACATGCAACAACTTCAACTGCCATAACTAGATTCCTTACATGGAATCCTAAAGCAAAATCATTACAATTCATACAATTCTATAATCAAGAGATATCGTAGAGTAAGGTGTGTACCTTTATTTTCTAAGATAAAGAACCCAATAATATCAATGACCTTCCTCGTCGGAGCTCCACTTTTTCGACGCATGATGGCAACCGCACCTGAATAGAAGCAACAATAATGATGGCGGTGACGATGATGACACTCGGTAATAGTGGCAACCTCAGCACACGGTGTTAGTAACCCTTTTCGAATCACACCCTTGATCTCTCTGTCTTTCTCAATCTCTCCCAAGATCACAGCTAAGTTGTTGCCAAACACCTCCCATCGTGCCTTTTTTTAAAGGCAACACAAGTTTGATGTTTATGAATATTGTCGTCATGGGATGGTATTATGGAATAGTAGCTTTTGATCACCTTAAGCTTTGTGTGGTCACCATACACAACACATTAAAAGGGAAATATGGGCACAACATGTAAAAGAGGATTACAAGCATAATTCGCCAAAGAGGGAATCCAATGAGAGAAAACACCCATAAAACACTTTGCTTATCGAATAATATTATATCAAGGGTAATTAAACACTAAACCACACAACAAGGCTTGCTCCCTCTGATGTAACATGATCATTAAAATAAAACTAAGTTGGATAACCCATTTCCACAACTTACAACACTCAGAACTATTGGATCAAGTGGCTTTTTTAGAGGAGAGGTGAAAAGAGAATTATAGTTAAACTTATCACTTTTGATTATTTGAAAATAAATAATAACAACAATAATATAATTAAACAATTCACAAGAAAGAGGTAGAGAGACAATGAATATGCACACTATGATTTATAGTGGTTCGGTTAATTCCAACTTAGTCTACTCCTCAAGGTTCTTTTTGAGATTTTTTCTTTTTATTATAGAAATTTTACACTTACTTGTAAGATGAAAACCTTCTCCTACTCCGCTCTCTGCGGATTTTCCTTGCTCTAGAGAAGAAATTTGCTTTATGTCTTTACAATGTTTCTTTACAACTCTTTCTATGATTTCCCAATCAGAAGCCAATACAATGAATTGAATGTATGAAGGACAAGGACTTGGAAAGTTAGTATATGATGAGAATTTTGCTCAAGGGAGGAAGTATGTGAGTGATATTTGCAATGTGTGAATTGATGATCCTTTCTGGGGTCATTGGAACTCCATTGATAGGCATTATGTTCAACTCAAGTTGTGTGTAATGTTTAAAAATCTTTTGCCAACTGACAACTGATCCGGTACACTAAAATTGTTCGAATGATCGAAATCAGCAACGGTCGGGTGAAATCTGTATATCGAAATAATCAGTAGTCTGAAATCCAACTGTGTCCAGATGGCTGAGTTTCAGTTAGTCGTTACACTAAATAAAATAATATCTCATATTTCAGTATATCGAATGGATCAGTAGTAAAGTGATCTAGAATGTTTTTCTCTAGATTTTTTTTAAGGATTATTCCTAATGGATTTTCTATCTAGGATGATGGCATATGGGAGATCTTTATATATTCTAGACAATACATTTAGAAAATAAATATAATTATAGTAAATTCGATACAAATATAAAATGACTTTTTTTGTTCTTTAACTTTCCTTTGTTTCTTCTAGTCTTCAATACTTTGGTCTTGAATTTTTCTTCTTTTTTCTCTATTTTTGAAGCTAGCCATCATCCTTGCTTCCATGTCTCTTCTTATATTTTTTGGCTTTGAAATATCCGTTCTTTTTACTAAACATAATTCTCAAACATAAGAATTAAAGCATAACAATAAATTTTGTTATCATCAAAATTTATTGATAATATTTTCCAACAAGAACTACCAAAACACTCTAGAAACACGTGCATTAAAAGTGCAACAAAGACTGTAGATGTTACATCTATCTTTTTAAAAGAATTTTGTCCTTGAAATTATATCTTTAAATGAATAGAACAGTTGCCATCTAATGTTCTCAAGTGGCTTCTTCAAAGCTATGATGCCGTCATTGAACCAAATCAAGTAGAATCACCTTGTTTATGAAGATTCACTCCTTTTTATTAAGGATCTGGACGACATCCTCCATTATAAGCATGTCTTACGTTAGTCAAGTGCTTCTTTAGTACAGAGACATGGAACACATTATGCATTATGAACAAATTTAAAGACAACTCTAACTTGTAAGTAACCTTAGTAAACTTCTTGGAGGTTTTATAGGACCCAATATAGTAAAGGCTTAACTTTTTCCTTCTCCTAAATCTTATAACTCGCTTGGTTGGTGACATTCTCAAGAAGACGAAGTCTCTAACTTCGAATTTTAAAGGTCTCCGCTTGTTATCTACACACCTTTTCCGTCTGCATTATGTTGTCACTAGTCTTTTGTGAATAAGATCAATTTTATCTACATAATCTCTTGACCAAGGAGTTGATGTTCATCTATTTCGCTCCAATAATTGGGTAACTATTGTTATAAATAAACTCAATCAGTGGTAAGTGGTCTTTTTAACTACCTTTTAGGATTCTTAATATATCCTTTAATGTCTAAATAGTCCTCCTTCTCAGGTTGAAGATGGAAAGCAGTGTTAAAAATCAGTACTGTGCCAAAAGACTTTTGCAAAGTCCTCTTGATGTGAAGCAAGTATCTCTCTCGGACACAATAGACATAGGGACTCTATGTAAGCAGATAATCTTAGATTGCCAACTACTGCAAAAAGAAATTCACCCACATTGTCAAGAAATAAGTAGACTTTGTCAGTCGATTTATATTTACTCATATTATATCATTTTTCCTTAGGGTCTCGGATAATTCGTCACGAAATCCATGATGACATGCTTCTACTTCTACATTAGAATGTCTATTGCAAGGTCTCTACAGGCTTTTGATGCTTAATCTTGACCATCTGTTAGGTCATATATCTAGTCACATACTCAGTTACATCCCTCTCCATCCTAGGTCACTAGAAGTTCTTTAAATCTTTTTAAATTTTAGTGTTCCTTGAATAAATGGTATATTTAGATTGATGGGCTTCATTTAGAAATCTCTGCCTTACTTTCTCATCCTGAGACATGTATAATCACAAATCATACCTTAACCCACCATCAAACATTAATGGAAAAATGGGACACCTCTTTCACCAATAGTTTTTTCAACGTTTTTTGCACAAAAAGGTCAAGCTGTTGAGCAACAACATTCACTTAAACTAATACATAGTGGACAAATAGATTGGTCACTTAAGCACCAATAGACTCTTGACCGTCTTTTGGGTCTACACTCTATCAGGTTTTCCAACATCTACCACTCCTGGACCATTAAATTGGTCATGACATATATACATCTATTTAGTGCATCAACAAGTATGCTGGCTTTTTCTAGATGGTAGGATAAACTAAAATCATAGTTTTTGAAGTATTCCATCCATCTTCGCTATCTTAAGTTTAGATCCCCATACTTCAAGCTCTTATTATCTATAAAGACTTAAAACTGTTCCTTATACAAATAGTGTTGTTAGACCTTCAACGTGAATACTACCACAACTATCTCCAAATCATGAGTTGAGTAGTCTTTCTTGTGGTTTTGCAGTTGACAAGGAGCATAAGCTACTACGTTATCATACTGCATAAGAACTCAACCTAAATTAGTATCATAAGTATTACTGTATATTGTGAAATCATCATTTCTAAAAGGTAAAGTTAACATGGATGATATAATTAAATGAGCCTTCAGTTTATTGAAGCCCTCTTCATAATTTTAGTCTCACTCAAATTGGATTTCCTTTCGTATCAACTTTGTCATGGGTGTAACAATCTTGGAAAATTTTTGGATGAATCTCTAATAGTACCTCATCAAGCTTAAGAAATTCTTCATAAACATTCTTGGGTCTATTCTGATTGCTTGTAGCTTCTACCTTGGCGTAGTTTGCCTTGATATTCTCTTTTGAAATGACATGACCAAGGAATATTACTTAGTTAGAACTCACATTTAAATAATTTAGCATATAATTGATGTTGACTTAGTGTTCCCAACATGAACCTCAAATGCAGTTGGTGAGTTTCCACATCTAGAGAGTAGATTAACATATCATCCATAAAAATCATCGCAAATTAATTCAAGTATGGCTTGGATACTCTATTCATCATCTATAAAGGTAGTTGGTGCATTCGTTAGTTCAAAAGGCATACTAGGAACTCGTAATAATTATACCTAGTTTGGAACGTAGTCTTTTGGACATACCTCAAATCCCTTGATAACGACATGACCTCACTTTTATCTTAAAAAAGACTGAGGTTAACTGTAATTGGTCAAAAATGTCATCAATTTTGAGTAAAGGATACTTGTTCCTCACATGGTTTGACATTTGATAATTTATATACATTTACAGTGAACCATTCTTTTTGTTGACAAACAAGACTGGCATACTCCAAAGGGACACACTTGGCTTGATGAATTCCTTGTCCAACAATTCTTGCAACTGTTTCCTGAGTTTCTTCAATTTATAGGTGTCATTCTACATAGAGCTTTAGAAATAGAACTAGACCTTGGCATTAAATCAATCAAGAACTCAATTCGTCTTTGTGGTAACATTTCTAGTGATTCACTTAATTTGTCTTTGGGTATTTGTAAACAATTGGAATATCATGGACATTTTGAGTTGGTGGGGAAGAAACGACCATACTGGCTGGTTATTCCATATAGTCCTTCGTCATAGAGTAATAATCCTTCATTACAGAAATCACAAACTTTGGCTTACCACTCTTACACCCAACGTAGAACATTGGCCTCCTCCATGGCACTCAATTAGGATCCTTTTGTTTGCACAATCGATCAAAGTAGAATGTTGAGTTTGCCAATCCATGCATAGTATGATATCATACTGTTGCATGTTTATCACTAACAAGTTGGCCTTGAAACTCTTGCCACTCAACATAATGGCAATTGATTGTAGATACTTCCATGAATAGCTATGCTCCTCCAGCGAATCCATTACATTGATATGGAAGGTCAATCGAGATGGCTTATCTCTAATCTCTATTACAAAAGACTCATAAATGAAGGAGAATAACTCTCTAAGTTGAACAATACCTTAACCATCCGGTTTGCCACTAGAAAAGAGCTTAAGGGCAAATATACACAGCGACCACAAAGTAGACAAGTGGAGTGCTACACAATCAATTAACTACTGCTCTTAATCCTCCACAACATCCTTCAAAGACCTAGTATTAATGGTGGCGATCGTGAAGACTTGTCATTGTGTGGTTGTCATGGTGCACCTCTAGCTCTCTTGGGAGGATCGGGACAATTCCTCAATACATGCTTTGCCTTTACGTAGTCGTAACAAACTACCTTAATCCTATTGATGAGGACATTTTGCGACAAAATGACCCACCCAATCATAGAAGAAACAAGCTTTGGGTTTCTTTCAGGTATAAATTATGAAGTTGCAGTTTAATCTTTTCCAATACAGCTTGTGGATCTTTATACTCAAAACACGTATGAATGACATCTAATTGTCATCTAGTACATGCCTAGTAAAAACAAATAAAACAATAACAAATCGAGAATTAGAGTTAAAGACAAATAGCTCCCTAATCACTTGACTACCTTTCTTAGTAGTTTAAAGTTAGAAGTCTATAAAGGCATTAAAATTTGCAATGTTCTATAATAGATAAGTAAGAAATTTCCTTTTAAAATATGCCTTTCAAAAACTATTATCACTTTTCTTTCAAAACACTTGTATTCTTTTGAAATCCATAATGCATTTTTTAGTGGCTACTCTACACCAATCTAAGTTCAGAAATCACCACAAAATCACATCTTAAAGCTAAAGTCTTTTCTTGATGGAAGCCGTAAAAGTTTAAATCCAAGTATAGAAAACTACAACACTCACACTCAAAGTGAAAATCTATTGTGTCACTATAGCCATTAGCGATCGATTAGCCAATAAGAATCCGTTGAAGTGTATTATACTGCTACGAACGAGTCACCTTGTGTAGGAGCTGGTTCGCTTGGATCTTTACTTTAAGAACTTTCTGAAGGTTTATTCTAGGATAAACACAGGATACGTCCTCTCAATGTCCTTAACTCGGACCACTTGGGACTCCAACTTGGGCCTTATCACTGAGCAGTCACAATCTCGAACTTATAATTGACCCTCTAGAGGTATCAGTTATCGTTGGTTTGTTAATACAAACTTATGGTTCTATGACACCTATCACTTGGTAATCATGGTCTCAAACTCGCATCTGATCCTTTAGAGGTATTAGTCATTCCTGGTCCGTCAGTGCGATCCTATGGCCATTGTGGTTCCTACTAAAAACCACAAAAAACCTCGAAAGATATTTTTGAAAACCTTTGCAAACTTATGTAATTCCTTTAAAATCTTTTTCTAATCATTATAATGCCATAATTATCTACAAGATTAATATAACATTTAAACATAGTAAAAGTCACCAAAACAAATCAATATGGACTAAAATGCAATTTACACAAAAAGGAAGGATTGAACAACAATTTACACTAAAATAAAAGATTGAAAAACGATTTAATACAAAAATAAGGGATTGATAAACAATTTACACAAAAGTCATGGATTGAGAAGCAATTTACGCAGAAATAAAAGTCTAATAAACAATTTAATATAAAAAATAAAGATTGAAAAGAAATTTTCACATAGTTAAAGGACTAAAATGCAATTTTCCAATTACAATGCTTTCTTCCTTTAAATAAATCAAGATTAAATAATTAATGTCAAAAATTTATCATTCATCCAAAAATTATGAATTATATATCAAAACGAAGATCTGGATGAGTTTTACAATTTGGGACAAAAATTACGATAATCCAACACTCGTGGCTCGAGATATTAAAGATCAAAGCACAGATACTCATACAGATGAATAGTGACCACATGAACGAAAAATCATTGATAAATCCACTGAAAATGCCCAAAAATTACAAAATCTCTACTATACATGAAGAATCATTTCAAAGCACATTTTTTGTCAATCATAAGCTTGATTGAGAGGAAAAATGAGGTAGAATGTGCACCTCACGTCGTTGTCTAACCGTTCCACTTGTTCGACACTACACGGCGGTGTCTTTAGCGTCCAACCCTTCACCTACTTGCTACGACAGCGTCGTGATGGTAGAGACAGTGATGAACTCTTCTTCCTCTCTCTCTCTCTCTCTCTCTCCTTTCTTCTTCTTCTCCTTTCTCGTTCTCTCTCTCTCTCTTTCTTTCTTCTTCTCTTGAGCCTTTCCTTTTTTTATTTTATTTCCCTCATGCATGCCTTCAGCTTGAGCCACATTAATTCTTTTATAACGCTCGTGCCCTGACACCACTCTATAAAACATTGGCACAGGCATGCATATAGCAATTTATGGGGCTTTAGGCATGCACAAGATTCAAACATGAAAACAAAAAGAGAAAATCATGAGCGGCATTATGTCATTTTAGCGTCTCATTCCCTTTTTCAGCCCTATACATTCATGAAACATGACATTAAAATTTTGGAATGATACAATGAGTCAAAAAGAAGCCTCAGACACGAGAAATCAAGAATTCAAAGAGGGAGACAATCACAAATTCATTGTGATCACTTAATAAATATATTTACAATTATAGATAATAAAATCCCAATCTAGTTAACCAGGTTTACCCAACAAATACCAAGAATACAACTAAACGGTAATTAATCTCCCAAAATAGAACATAAAATACATTGAGTTCTAAATTGATAGGGCAAGCTAGTCATTCGCATCAGCTATGCATGTTGGTGATTCGTGTTAGATTGTCATATATACCATATGCGTCAGGTCTATATAGATCTCAAGTGTTACATCGTACCCTTTACAAAGAATTTGGTCCTTAAAATTTACTCTCAAGAAAACAGATAGAGGTACTGAGAATGGATGTCTACCTCATGCTCCCATATAGCTTCCTTCAAGTCATGATGTCGTCATTGAACCAGAACAAGTGAAACTACGTTGTTTCTCAAGATTCGTTCCTTTCTGTCAAGAATTTGGATGACATCTTCCATTATGGGTAGATCCTCCTATAACTTCTCTGACTACACTGGTATCACCTGAAATGCATCTACTAAATACTTCTTCAACATAGAGACGTAATATGTTATGCATTCTTGATAGATTTAGAGGCAGTTTTAACTTATAAGCAACTTCGTCGACCCTTTTAGAGATTCTATAGGGTCCAATGTAGTGAAGACTCAACTTTCCCTATTTATCAAATCTTATTACTCTTTTGGTTGGTGATATCTTTAGAAAAATGAAGTCTCCTATTTCGAACTTTAAAGGTCTTCGCCTTTTAGCAACATAATTCTTCTTCATGCTTTGTGTCGTAATTAATCTTTTGTGGATCAACTCCACTCAATTAGCATACTGTTGCATGATCTCTAGACTCAAAAGTTGGCGTTCACTTACTTTGCTCTAAGAAGTGGGCAATCTATACAGTCTCTTATACAGAGTTTCATATGAAGCCATCCTGATGTTGGAGTGACAATTGTTATTGCAGGTAAACTCAATCAATAGTAAATAATCTTTTCAACTGCCTTTGAGGTCCAGAATGCAGGTCCTTAGCATATCCTTCAGTGTCAGGATAGTTCTTTTAGTCAGTTCATTTGTTTGAGGGTGAAAAGTAGTGTTAAAATTCAATACTGTATCAATTACTTCTTGCAACGCCCTTTAGAATCAAAATGTTAACCAATAATCTTGGTCAGACACAATCGACAAAAAGACCTCATGTAGACAAACGATATCAGACACATGTAGCTCCGTCAGTTGCGTCAAAGGGATATTCACCCGTATTGTTAGGAAATGCATTGACCTCGTCAATCGATCTATGATTACCCATACAACATCATTTTTTCTTCTGATCTTAGATAATTCCGTCACGTGCTTCCACTTCCATACTAGAATATCTAGAGATTGCCAACCTTTTAATGCTTGACCTTTACCATCTGACAAATTATACATCTGGCCGTACATTCAGTTATCTCTCTTTTTATTCTAGGTCATCAGAAATTCCTCTTTATGTTTTTATACATATTAATACCTCATGTCTGAATGGTATACCTAGATAGATAAGCCTCATCCAATAGTCTTTGCTTCACTTTCTTCACTTGCGATACATATAAATGTAGGTCATATCTTAGTCCATTATTTGCACCAACATAAAAGTGAGGCATCTCTCGTATCTCCATTTTTCTCTAGGTTTCCTGCACAAATGGATCCAATCGTTGAGCATCCATAATCATCTCCATTGATTTAGGACGGACAGACAAGCTAACAACCTAAGCTTCGTTAAGTTCTCGAGATTGCTTCCTTGGTTTACTCTCGACCAAACTTTTTAACATGTGTCATTCCTTAAGCATTAGATTGGCTATCGCATGAGTACTCTTACTCAGTACATTTGCAATCACGTTGGCTTTTCCTAGGTGGTATACTGAAATCATAGTCCTTTCAGATACTTTATTCATCTTCATTGTCTTAGGTTTAAATCTTTCTAAATGAAAATATACTTTAAGCTCTGGTGGTCTATAAAGATCTCAAATTGTTCACTATACAAGTAACGTCTTCGAATCTTCAGTGTAAACACTACTGCTACCATTTCCTAATCATGCGTAGAGTAATTTCTTTCATGATCTTTCAATTGGCGAGATGCATATGCTATTATCCTACATGTTGCATTCGAATACATTCCAATCTGGTACTGTAGGCATCATTATACATTGTAAAACCTCCATTTCTAGAAGACAAGGTCAACACAAGCGATGTAACCACATGAGTTTTTAATTCATTGAAGCTTTCCTCACATTTCAATCCTACATAAATGAGATTTTCTTTGGTGTTAATCTCATTAGTGGTGCAGTGATTTTGGAGAAATCTTAAATAAATCTTTGATAATACCTTACTAAACCTAAGAAACTCCTAATCTCGAATATGTTTCTGGGTCGAGCCCAACTATTTACAACTTCCATCTTGGTAGAGTTTACCTTAATACCTTCTCTTGAAATAATGTGGCTAAGGAATGTAACTTCTTCTAGTCAAAATTAGTACTTTGAAATTTTTTCATAAAGTTGATGTTTCAATGTCTTTAACACTATCCTTAGGTGCATCTGGTGAGTTTTTGCATCTAGGGAATAAATCAACACATCATCCATAAATACCACTACAAATTCGTCGAAATAGAGTCTGAACACTTTGTTCGTCAGGTCCATGAATGTATTTGGTGCATTTGTTAGTCTAAAAGACTTGACCAAAAACTCGTAGTGACTATATCGAATCCAGAGTGCCATCTTGTGGACATTAGATTCTTGGATTTGCAATTGATGATAGTCCAATCTTAAGTCGATCTTTGAGAAGATTGAGGCTCTTTGTAGTTGGTCAAATAAGTCATTTATTCTGTGTAGTAGGTACTTGTTCTTCACTGTTATATATAGTTGAAGTGAATCATTTTTTTTCTTGACAAATAGGACAAGTGTACCTCAAGATAACACACTTGACTTGGTGAATTCCTTGTTCAGTAACTCCTTTAGTTGGTTTCTAAGTTCTTGTAATCTTACAGGTGCCATTTTGTAAGATGCCTTTGAAATAACGTTTGACTTTGATACCAAATCAATCAAGAATTCTACCTCCCTTTGAGTTGACACTCTAGGTAATTCCTCTGGAAAAACATCATGGTACTCGCAGACGATTGGAATATCTTGTACCCCTAAGGTTGATGAGGAGGATACAACATTAGTCAGGTAGCTCATATATCCTCTTGCTAGAGAGTGGTAGGTCTTTATTGCAGAAATCACCTTCTTAAGCTTTCCCAGTCTTACTCCTTGAACAGAGCAGAAACCTTGCCTTGGACATTTTAACTGCATCTTTTTTTTAGCATAGTCAATCATTGTTGAATACTACGTTAACCAATTCATGTCCAGTATAATGTCATACTTTTGCATACCTATTACTATTAGATTAGCCTTGAAACTTTTTTCTCCCTGCCTAATGCTAACTGATCGCAAATATTTGTATGGTAAAGGATTCCCAATGGTGTCAGAACATTGAGGTGAAATGCTAATCTAACTTGCCAGTCTTCATTCTCCACTGCAAAGGACTCAAAGATGAATGAGAATGAACTCCTTAAGTCAAACAACACTCTAGTTTTCTGGTCAGTTGTTAGAAAAGAATCTAAAGATAATACATACTACAACCACAATAATAGTTATCATTAAGTACAAATACTGGTTACGCATAGTTATATCAAAGGATGAAGAGTTACATAATACAACTCATTACTATTCCTTACCCTCCACGATATCCCCTGAGGTTCCCAGCTTAGGGTGAATATAGTGAACACCCATCCTTTAGTGGGTTGGTGTGGTACATCTTTCGGTTTTGTAGGTGGATTATGGTTTTCCTTTTGTACATTTCTCAGTTTTTTGTAGTTATAACATACCATGACTTGTTGCTGACAAGGTAAAATGCCACTATATGTCTCATTTGGCCTCAAAGAAAACAAGTACTCTCCCTCTATGGACCACTATTGGACTTAGTCTGACTACTCTTTCTAGCAAAACTACGCCTTTCACAGGTAAATGTGCTAGGATGCTTCTTTCTTTTCTCCGAAACTCCCAGAGTTGTCAGAGCTTAGTACTGCAGAAATAGATGATCGTAGGGCGAACATTTTGCCCTTTCCCTTTGACTGGTTCTCCTCGTATTGCTTGTATTCTTCCTAAAAGCGAGATATTAGGTCCACAACATCCAACAAAGTTCGATACTGGTAACCTATGACCTTCATTCTGAGTCTTAATTGTAAACCTTCCACATTTCTTAGCTCAACGCTCTTCTGAATTGAAGGCTTGGGTGAATTGCTCGAGGCAAGAAAAAGTAGCCTTGTATTTCTTTTCTTTACGCTTTTCTGAGTTGAAGGCCTAGGCGAATTGCTTGAGGCAAGAAAAAAGTAACATCGTATTTAGCCACAAACATGTTTTATTGCTGTAATTCTCTGAATTCTCTGTCTTATTTGTCCCTTTTATGGTTAAGGATGTATTTCTCATAGAAATATCTTGGAAATCTTCCTAAGAAATCATCAGTAGGTCTGATTTGGAAAACTTCAAACGTCGTGTGACTCTCCACCATTGATTGACATCGTCCTTAAACAAAAAAGAGGCCAATCATACTCATATCTCTTCCAAGCACCCTATGCTTTTTATCTTCTCTATTTGCAGTTTTCCAGGGCTCGCACTCCTTGGGTGTATCTTGGCTGTTGAAGGTCGAAGCATGTAGACGATTCAGTTGGTTTAATCATAGGTCACCCTTGGACTCGTTGGAGTTGCCTTTTCCAATGGATTGCACGATTCCGTGCATCATAATTCTAAGCTCTTTTGCATTCCATGTTATTTGCACTATAGGCTTTGTAATCTTCTTTATCCTCTTGATGTCCTCTACTTAGGCCACCTAGGACTCTACTATGGGCCCTATCACTTGATAGTCACAACCTCGGACCTGTAATTGACCTTTCAGATATATCAGTTGTCCCTAGTCTGTCGGTATAATCTTATGGTCCTATGAGTCTTACTACTCGATAATTACGACTTTGGACTCGCACCTGGCCCTTCAAAGATATTAATTGTCTTTGGTTTGTTAGTGTGATCCTATGGTCCTTATGGTTTCTACCAAAAATCACGGAAAACCTCGAAAAATATTTTCCAAAATCTTTACAAATTTATGGAATTCCTTTAAAATCTTTTCCTAATTGTTATTATGCCATAATTACCTATAAGATTAATATAAAATTTAAACATAGTAAAAGTCATAAAAACAAATCAATATGGACTCAAATACAATTTACACAAAAATGAAGGATTGGACAACAATTTACACCAAAATAAAAGATTGAAAAATGATTTAATACAAAATTAAGGGATTTAAAAAAAAATTACACAAAAATCAAGGACTAAGAAGTAATTTAAATATAGAAATAAAAGTCTGATAAACAATTTAATATAAAGTCAAGGATTGGAAAACAATTTTCACAAAATTAAGGGACTAAAATGTAATTTTCCAACTATGGTGCTTTCTTCCTCCTTTAAATGGCTCAAATAGATGATGAATAATATAAACTAAGATTAAATAATTGATGTAAAAAATATATTGTTCATCTAAAAATTGTGAATTAAATACCAAAACGATAATCTAGACGAGCTTTACGATTTGAGACAAAAATCACAATAATTCAACACTCGTGGCTTGAGATACTCATATGGATGAATAGTGATCTCACAAATGAAAAATCACAGATAAATCCACTAAAAATGCTCAAAAATTATAAAATCTCTAGCATGCATGACAAATCATTCCAAGCCATGTATTTTGGTCAATCACAAGCTTGATTGAGAGGAAAAATGAGGTAGGACGTGTACCTCACGTCGTCGTCTAGTTGTTCCACTCGTTTTAGATAGAGTTGTGTGTGCGTCTTCATGTATTCATTTTCTAGCACTACAGATCTTTTGGAAAATGAGTCTTTAGACTTGAACTTTCAAGTTCGCACCATGACTCTTTTTCTTACACTATAGATGCATGTGTTCGTTTGTCCGTTGTGAAAAGGAAGCCTAGTTCTGTGAAATTGTACACCTATTTTGGTTGACGTGATTTCATTTTGTTTCTTAGTTTTTGTTTGTTTATCGAATATATAATGTAAAATCCTCTCCAGTTATTTCAGGCCAGTCTCAAGGGCCCTGACAGAGTAAAGACAATTACAAAGTTTGAAAATTCTTATCTTGTCACTACTCTTTAAGAATTGGTACTGGTTGCAGAAGGATTTTATAACTTAAGCTCCTATGAAATGGTCTCCTTTAGTTTCCAGCTTATGACTTCACGTGTGTGTGCTCCTTTAGAGACCTGTATCTTTTGTGTTTCACTTCACCATGCCGAATCTATATGTTTAAGTATGCACTCAGACCATTGTTTTAATTTTGAAGGGAAGATTTCAGGAGAACCTACCAAGAGCAGAATCCAGATGTGAAGTCAATGCGTGATGTATGACAGAAAATCGTTGTTGAGCCTTAATTTGTTGATCTTTTGTTTTTGACTTGATGCATTACATGATTAATGTTAGTCATGACTCTGGTGTTGATTTAGATTGGCAAGGCATGTGGAGAGAAGTGGAAGACAATGTCATTTGATGTAAGAACTTTACTTATTGGTTCACAAAGCCTCAAATTTTGTTGGGTTTCTCTGCACTCACATGCCTCAGCCTAATCAAGATCTTCCTTCTGTTATACTGCTTTTTAAAGTTTTGCATTTTCTTAATTACCAGGAAAAGGTAGCATACTACGATATAGCCACAGAAAAAAGAGCTAAGTTTGAGGAGGAAATGGCAGCTTATATCGAAAAAGGTAGTTTTCCTTGTCACTTAGTACGTCCAGTTAACTTTTCTCCATATCTTCTTGTAGCGTTCATATTAAATGGCAATTCTTTTTTGTTTTCTTTGTTGCTTGAAGCAAAGCAGCACAGATCTGAGTCTGACTTTGACTTAGAGTAATGGTACACGTCAGCTTGACAGCAAATGTAAATCTTGCTTATTGTAATTCAGTTTGCACTTTGTTGTGAAGTTGTCTGTTTCATCCATTTCATTCCCAATTTCAGTCTTTCATTGCATATGCTCTTTGGATAGTTTTTGGCGGCAAACATTCATAAAGGACTTATCCCATGACATAAATTAGAGACGACTGAGTGAAAAATGAAATCCAATGGTATTCATGGAAGCTGTTGACAACAATTATTTGTTCAGCTGGATGATGAAGTCATCAAAAGAGAAGAGGCTGTAGGTCATGTTTTTTTTCTTATACGGAAGGTTAAAAGGATTGGACAGACTTATTATGTTATCCTGGACGACCATTTGTTGAAGATATATGGCTGATGTAATAGGAACTGTATTTTCCAATGCAGTGTAGAGCTCGTGTATCTATATCGTGATAAGTCTAGGCATGACAGAGAGCACAAAGTTGGGATGCTAAGTTGCTAACTTGTCTTCCTCATCTTGCATCGTAAGTAATTTAGGCCAGGTGGATCTCTATCATTCAGTAAATGCTAGGAATCCTTGGATCACTAATTAAGTGCCAGCAATGGTATAGTCCTCGTTTACGGAAAGTTAATGTTTTTTTTTTGTTAACAGTTGAGATAGATATATTTCTTCGGTCTTAATGATAGATAAGAAATACAAAGGTCCAATAAGTATTACATCACTATAGGTTCTGAAGCCACCAAAAAATCAAAATGTATAAAATGTTCCAACTTTTCTATCAATTGTCCAAAATGAATCAAAAATGGTACAGACAAGTATAATGTTAAAAAATTGAGTCGAACTATAGGGTCTGCACTGCTGCTCATTGCAGCAAGGTATCCTGGGCAACCTCTCCAAGTGGTGCAAGAGGAGAAGGAAGAGAAGATGATGCCTCAGGCTGTGGAGTCATGGCTGCAACAAATTGTTGCATATTCTCTTTCTCAAATCCAGAAACAAAATTATTAACCTAAAATGACATCAAGAATAAGATATCAGAGTAAATTTCTTCAGTTGATTTGCATTTATCACGAAAAATTCTGTTATTTCTCTCCTTCCAAATCAAACAGAGGATGATCTCGAGTAGCATTGTCCACCCATTAAAAGGTAAGTAATGCTTAAGGTCAGGAGAAGCAAGGAAAAGCTCTGAAACTGAAAAGAATCCAGGGAATAATTGAGAGTTCACAAAGAAACTCCAAATTTTTCTTGCAAAAACACAGTTAAGAAAGAGATGGGAGTTATTTTCCACACTGATTGAACAAAATGTACATAACGGAGAGCCATTCCAATCCCTTTTCAATAGATTTTCTTTAGTTAGATTCCTATTTTGAATGACTAGCCAAGCAAATAACTTCACCTTTAATGGAGACTGGCTATTCCAAATAACTTCACCTTTAATGGACATTACGTAATCCACCATCATTAAGCAAAGCATATGCAACTTTCACAGTAAAAGATCTAGAAGGAGTCCATTGATATTCATCCTCTAAAGCATTTAGAGAAATGGATTGTAAAATATTTACAAGTCCTTCTAGCTGAATTTGAATCAAATTATGTTCCCCACCATGATAAGGTAAAAACAATTTATGGAAATCACTGTGGAACAGGTGCACAGTATGTTTAACTGAAGTTTTTTTGAATCTAGCAATAGAATATAACTCAGGGAATAATGAGGATAATGGCTTGTCATTGTGCCAGGCTTGTCTCCAAAAGAGACAGTTTGACCCATTATCCACAGAAGTCTTAGAGAAACAAGAGAAAAAATTGAAACCCTTTTTAACATGTCTTCATAAGGGTGAACAATAGGAGGAGACCTTGTTTAAGATGGCCCCAGGTCCTCTGAATAAAAATCTAGCCTGTAGGAGAGATTTCCAAATAGGATTGCTATTGCTAGAAAAAAATTGCCAGCTAAGTTTAGCTTTAAGGGTTGCACCAAAACTACTCAAGTTTTTAATCCCCCAACCATTCTCATATTTACTTCTACAAATATTGTGCCAACGAATAAGGTGAATACCCTTATTAGTGGAAGAATTGGCATTCCACAAAAAGTTACTTCTTAATCTATCCAGAGTTTTCTCTACCTTCCTAGGCAGATGTAATACAGATAAATAGTATGTGGGTAGGGCAGATAAGACCGCATTGATCAGGACTAGCCTTTCCCCCAAGGATAGCTGCCTGGCCTTCCAAGAGGAAAGTTTATTAGAAACCTTTTCAATGACAGGAGCCCAGCTTGCACAGTTAGCTCTTTTGAAGTGCAAGGGCAGACCTAGGTAGGTAATAGGAAGATCAGATTTGACACAACCCATAATCTCACAAGAATGCACTAGTTCTTTCTGGGAAACCCCCACACCAGTTAATGAGGATTTAGAGAAATTAATTTTTAGCTCAGAGATACTTTGAAAACAACATAGAATCCTTTTAATATTAATAAGATATTCAGTATTAGCAGACACAAAGAGTAAAGTATCATCTGCATATTGCAGGTTCAGTATGGAAGGACCCCCATGTGGGAAATTAATCCCAGAGATTAAGTTACTCCTCCTTGCATTCTGTAGCAAACCATTAAGGACATTGGAGGCAATTAAAAATAGCAAGGGGGATAAAGGATCCTTCTGTCTAAGACCATTTGCTGCCCTAAAGAATTATTTAGGGGTTCCATTGATTAAAACAGAAAATTTTGCAGAAGATATGCACATATGAATCCAGGTAATCCATCTCTCCCCAAACCCCATACCAGTCAGAGAATCTAAAAGGAACTCCCATCTAACATTATCAAAGGTTTTTTCAAAGTCAATTTTCAGGATATACCCCTTGATTTTATGGGAATGCATGAAGTGTACTGTTTCTTGAGCCACCAAGAAACAATCCACAATGGATCTTCCAGGTAGAAAGGCATACTTAGAAGAATCCAGCAGCTCATGTAATATGGGAGCCATTCTAACAGCCAATGTTTTGATAATGATTTTGTATAGGCTATTAACTAGACTAATGGGCCTAAAATCCTTAATGCAATTAGCTCCCAATTTTTTAGGAATGAGTGTCAGAAATGACTGATTAATTGGGGCTAGGAGGTTAGGATCATGTGCAGAGTAGAAGGAAAGAAATACAGAGAAGATGTCAAACTTCAGCATCTCCCAGAAATGTTGAAAGAAGAACAATGGGAATCCATCAGGTCCTGGAGATTTTTCTCCAGCCAGACTGAAAACAGATGATTTTATCTCTGCTTCCTCAAAAGGCACCTCAAGTAGATGAGGAAATGGGACCCTATTAGAAATTAAAGTGTCCCAGCTCAGAGTTAATTGGGGGTACGAGGCCTTATTAAATAATCTAGTGAAATGTGTCTCAATAGTTCTGCTAATCTCTCTATGAGAATAGCAAATATTGTTGTCAATAACTAAAGAGGTTAGGGCATTTATCCTTCTATGGCCTTTGACCATATTGTGGAAGAAGGAAGTATTGAGATCCCCCTCCTTTAA
>JAMKQA010023980.1:0-12987 GCA_024699735.1 Posidonia australis
GGTTCTCCAAGGAGGAGAAGGGAATCAGCGATACAAGTGTACAAACAAGGTAATCTTTGTAACTTGTATGATTCAAGGTTATTGAATATAAGGGTAAAATCTCAAGTGGAGAACTTGAGGAGTGGACTAAGCTGGGGTTGGCTGAACCACTATAATTCTTGGTGTCTTTGTGATTGAATGTTTGTATGCTAAATCTTAAGTATTTTCAGATTGCATAATAAATCACAAAGAGTTAATTAAAACCGGAAAATCTCTATTCACCCCCCTTTAGAGAAGCTTTAGTATCCAACAAAGCTGATTCATGCCACTAGGGATGGGTGGAAGGTTTAGTGTGCTACCGTCGACAGGCGGGAGGAGGACGCGGCGCAGGAGGAGCACCGTCGACAGGCGGGAGGAGGAGGCGGCGCAGGAGGAGCATCGTCGACAGGCGGGAGGAGGATGCAGCGTAGGAGGAGCACCGTCGACAAGCGGGAGGAGGATGTGGCGCAGGAGGAGCACCGTTGACAGGCAGGAGGAGGACGCGGTGCAGGAGGAGCACCATCGACAGGCGGGAGGAGGATGCGGTGTAGGAGGAGGCGGAAAAGACGCAGACGGACGAGAATTTAGGTTAAGAAAGAAAGGGGCTGAATGACCTGCGTTGAGGTATTTTATACCTGAATTAGCGAGGACATTAACGCGGATATTTCCTCGTTATGTAGTCGCTAAATTCAAGCGAGGACATTGCGAGAAAAAAATCCTCACAAAAAAGTCGCTATGGTATTGCGAGGACATTTCCTCGTAAGATCTCCACTATATGTCCTCGTTAGATTATTACGAGGACATGTCCTCGCTAAGTCCTCGCTAATTGTCCTCGCAAAATCTAATTTTTCTTGTAGTGGAGGAACCTGCTGCCAAGTGACTTTAAAATCGAAGTGTCTACAGGTATAAAAATAAACTTTCACAACTCTTCCCTCACTAGTATTGGGGTATCACAACACTTTGTCATTAGATTCTACCAAATACTTGGATGTGGAGTTGCTGAATTGCCAATTAAATACTTTGGGCTCCCTTTGCATTACAGAAAGGCCACTTTTAGGGATTGGACTTTAGTCATAGAGAAAATCTCAATTAAACTATTTCTTTGGAAAGCAAAATTCCTATCCCTAGGAGGCCACTTGATTCTAATAAACTCAGTCCTCTCTACTATTCCTACATATTATCTGTCAGTGCTTTATCTATTTATTAAGGTGGAAAAGGAAATTAATAAACTTAGACGTAGATTCCTTTGGAATTCATTCTCACCATCTAGAAATGGCTTCCATCTAGCCAATTGGGCATCCTTATGTAGACCAAAAACTCAAAAGGGATGGGACATCATAAACTTGAGAACTTTAGTATTGCATTTAAAAGCAAATTATGATGGCAACTACTTTTTGATTCTTCTAATCTAAAATGGAAAAAACTTTTAAAGGCTAGATATTTCTCTAGAGCTTGACCGAGTGTATTATTAAACTCCTCTGTTGGTAAATGCTCTCCTTAATGGAAAGATATCAAATCTTATTTTGTCATTATCAATTGCTTCTCTTCTTTCCAAGTTAATAATGGCGACAATGTAATATTCTCGGAAAACAAATGGTGAAATGAAGAAAAGCTTAAATTCAAATTTCCTGACTGATACAACACAACAAAATATAAAAAAGAATCAGTTAGAAAGATTATGGACTTATTTAAGAATGACTTTTGTAGCTCATTTCATCTATCTAAAGTATTACAGGGCAGCATATCTCATATTCAACGGTAGACAAATGTGCTGGCTGAATTATTGAATCAAATAGTTCTAATACTTGGTAGGGAGAATTTGGTTTGGAATCCAACCTCTAATAGAAGTTTTTCAATTAATTCTTGCTACAAAGTCTTAAATGATGGAGCCTTAGGTTCCCATTACATGAAAAAATTTAGAAAAGTTAGGTGCCTTTAAAGATAAAGCTATTTTCATGGTTCGTCCTCTTTAACAAAATTTTAACTAAGGATAACTTGTACAAGAGAGGCTGGAGGGGCTCTAATGTCAGTATTTTCTGTAACATGCAGTGTAAAACCAACACACATCTTTTCATACATTGTTTCTTTGCAATTGTAATTTGGAATTTCTTCACTTCCTCCTCTATGTACCCTGGTTTTTTTTCAAATAGATCTATTTAATTTTCCTCCTACACTACATTTTAATCTTACTATATTCGGATGGTACGTTTTGATTCAAGTCGTATTTTGGACAATATGAAATGAGTGTAACAATAAATTTTTTAGAGGAAACGGTAAATCCTCTACCTTGGTTATCAATGATATTACTTCTCTAATGTATTATTGGATAGAAAATCTGGGTATAGGTTTTGAAAAATAGGAAATTTTGCACTTTGTTACAACCGTGCAACAAGCTTGGATCATCGAGCAGGCACAAACAATGGCTCTCAATTCTGCTTCCTCCATGGGGATATCTAATCACCTTTTACCTCCTTCATCATGCTGTTGAGTGATTAATGTCCTGTTAATCATTGTATTACGCCTCCTTTTTCAATGGATAGCAATACTGTCATTTTGTAAGAACTTTGGTTACATTTTACATGTTTCTTTTTGATGGAAACTTAGAGTTTCATGTTGGTTTGTAATACTGGACATCTTTTTTTATTTCTTAGTGGTGGTTTTCATAGTCAAAAGAAATAGTTAATAGTAATTTACCGTTTTCAAGAAAAGAAGCCCACACTTGAATTGTGTACAATTCATAGGAAAAGAAAAAGGAAACAAAAATTATAATTTTAAATAATTAAATTAAAAATCTCAATATTACAATAATAATTCATGTATAAAATACTCAAAAACATATAATTGTATGTTAAAGTTTTTGAGCAAAGAAGCTTCAACTTATAAAACCCATGAAGGCGAAGATAATAATAATTGCTATATGTAGGAAAAGGAAAGGGGAACAAAGTAAATACAAATTTATAATAGAGATATGTACTGGTCGAGCCTTTTTTTTAAAGCACAATAGTCTCCATTTAGTAGTGCAATTTTATCTTACTGATTTATTTGTCTTATTTGATTTATTGATATAAAAAGGTTAAAAGACATCCACATTCTTTTTTGAGAAGTTTTGATTATTATATAATTTTACTAGCATCAAAATCATAAATTAATTAAAATTAAAATTAAAAATCAATAAGTAAAAAAAAGAGAGGAAACCAATGTGTCACACTTTTCTTTTTGAGAAGTTTTGTTTATGCTTATCATCATATAGTTTTATTGGATTAAAATATAATATTAAATAAATGAATATAAAATTTAAAATAGATTAAATAAAAAATAAAAATAAATAAATCAATAAACAAATTAAAAGAGGAAAGTAATTTGTTCATTTTTCGTTTGGGAAGTTATGATACACAAATAAATAAATTTAAAATTTAAAATTTAAAAATGAATCAATTTGGTTCCTAAACATATGATTCGGGAGCTCTCTTATTGCTCATGACTTTTCCCTCTCTACTTATTTAATAGGTTGGATTAAAATACACTATTAAATATATCAAACTAAAATAAAAATTAATTAAATAACAAATATAATTGAATTAATAAATAAATGAATTAAAAGAGTAAAGTGATTTGTTTATTTTCTTTTAGGAAGTTGTGATACACAAAGGAATTTATTTAAAATTTAAAAAAAAAATTAATGAATTACTAAAGTAATATTTGGTAAATCTTTTTCACAAAATGATTATTGAAAAATGCTAGATTTTTTAAATTTGATACTGTTTGTAGCTTATTCTTGTAAGTCATAATCTTGTTTGACCAAAAAAACATACCATAGAGAGTAAGAAAGATATCCATATTACCCCTTACCCTCTTTTCTTCTCCTTAACACCAACAACAACAATTGATAGTAGCACAATTGGTCCACTAGCAATGATGATCAATGAGTGTAGTTGGTGCACTACAAGAAAAATACAAAATCGCACAATAGATAAAATGAATTGCAATTATCTTCGCTAACGGTTTTTACAAGGACAAGAACGCTCGTCGTTAAAATGAATTCGCGAGTCCTTGCCATGTGCACATGACTATTTTTGTAAGAACACAGCAAGGAAAGATGTCCTCGTCAAATGGTTGTTATTTTCTAGTTAAGGCTTGTCATTTTCCATCTAAAGTTATGAAAGTATAATCGTCATATCAAAAATTACGGCACTGCAAGGAAAAGACCTCGCAATGTCCTTGCTAATTCTGCAAAAATATAAAAAACAACCAATTTGACAAGAACATTGCAAGGAACAATTCTTGTAATATCCTTATGACTTTTGGGCAATTGAAAAAATAAGTAACATCAATGATTGAAATTATCTGAATGTATCTACTAAAATCAAATTCAAATGAAATCACAAATATGCTTAGTTACACATTACACATCCACACATTTCATAAAAAAAAAACCAATTAATATTACATGAAATAGTTTACATATATATGAAATATTGAGAAATGCCAAATTTTTTAAACTGGTTATTGTTTGCAACTTATTCTTATAAGCCATAATCTTGTTTGGTAAAAGTACTTACCAAAGCACTTTTTTTGCGAACAATAGTAGTGACTATTCCCCCTAATATTTTTCCCCCGAACTTCACGTGATTCGATAAAGAGTTGTGCGTCTCACTTCTCCTAACCAACTACATCATTGTAATTAGTTGACATACCAAAGCACTTATGAATGAGAAAAATGTTCATATTACCACTCATCCTCTTTCCATCTCCACAACATACCAATGACAAGTATTGTTGATGGCGACAATTGATCCACTGGCAACAACAATCAACGAGTGTAGTTGGTGTATGAAGGAGAGAGTGGCAGCGACGACAGTTGTAAGGACGGAGTCAATTGAAGATGTAAGGAAAGAGATAGGTTTTTGTTGATATAAAAGATTTTTTTAGTTTTCTCAATGGCAAAAAATGTAAATAAGATGTGGTTATTTTGAAATATTGGTTATATGATGAGGACAGTCTTGGAAAATAAATACCATAGGAATAGGCATTTTCAAAAAACTTCCAAAATGTAATGTTTTTTCTTGGACTTTTATGTACAATTTATGCAACCAAAATAGCTGATGTTTGAGAATAAGCTAGCATTTTTTTTGTTAACGTTTGGTAGAACTTTCTATGAAATAATTACTTTTTGGATATTAAGGTGCATTAAATAATTACTTTTTGTATGAATAGTCTGTATTGATATAAGAAACCACAAAAAATCAAAGGAAAACTGAAGAAAGAAGAGGAAGGCGAAGGGAGAACTTGAAGAATACACAAGTGCAGGGAGGAGCGTAAAGGGAGATTTAGAGGAGGAAGAGCAAGCCTAGGTTAGAGGAGGGCGTAGGGAGCACCGAAGAGGGAGGTGGGCGTAGGAAAGAAGGGCGAAGAGAGAAGCGAAGGAAGAGGAGAAACAAACGTAGAGGAGGCCACAAGAGGGCGGAAGGAGAACTGAAGGAGGAGAAGCGGGAGATGATATTGGAGTGAAAGGGATAGGTTTTGGGGTGGAGGAAGAGGATAGGTTTCATGACTTTTCCCCTTTGTATTTAGTTAATAAGATAGGATTGCATGAAAATCATTACTAAATGAAAATAAAACTGGAAAGTCACTAAATGAATAAAAGAGCAATGTAACCATTTTCGAGAATTTTTAATTATGATTATTATTATATAGTTTTATTAGCTCAAAATACACTATTAAATAGATGAAAATAAAACTAAACAATAAATGTGAATACATCAATAAATGAATAATAGAGGAAACTAATGTGTCCATTCTTTTGAGAAGTTATGATATACAAAGAAATAAATTTAAATTAAAAAAATCTAATGTGCTCCTAAATATAAGGCCATGGAGCTTTCCTGTTGCTCTATAGTTTTCTATCCCCCCTTAGTTAATAGGGTAGCTTAGATTACACTATTAAATACATGAAAATAAAACTAAATTAATAAAAAAAGAATTAAAATAACAAAATTAATAAAAAACTAAATTAAATAAAAAAAGTGAATTGAAATTCAATAAATAAATCAATAGAGGAAACTAATGTGTCTATTTTTTTGGGAAGATATGATACACAAAAAAAATAAATTTAAATTTTCATAAAATCTAACGTGTTCCTAAAAATATGGCCACGGAGCTTGGTCGTTGCTCTATGGTTTTCCCCTCCCCTCTTAGCTTAAAATACACTATTAAATAAATGAAAATAAGACTAAAACTAAATTTAAAAATAAATTTAATAAATAGATAAATGAATTAAAAGAGGAAACTAATGTGTCTATTTTTTAGGAAGTTATGTTATACAAATAAATATATTTAAATTTGAAAAATAAATCTGATGTATTCCCAAAAATAATGCCACGTAGCTCTCTCGTTGCTTCATGATTTTCCCTTCTCTGCTTAGTTTAATTAAATATTAAATAAATGAAAATAAAAGTAAAAAAAATTAAATTAAAACAACATTAAATAATTCAATAAATGAATTAAAAGTGGAAACTAATGTGTCCATTTTTTAGGAAGTTATGATATAGAAAGATAGAAATTTAAATTTTAAAATAAATCTAATGTATTCCTAAAAATAATGTTGTTGCTTCATGATTTTTTCCTGCTTAGTTTATAAGATAATAAATAAAGATATAAATTTAAATTTTAAAATAAATCTTATGTATTCCAAAAATAAGGCTACGGAGCTCTCTCGTAACTTCGTGATTTTCCCCTCCCTGCTTAGTTTATAAGGATTGACTTCTACATTCTAATGGCAGATATCAGTGGAGTAGTTAATGATGAATATCAACTGAGTAGTTGTTTTTTTTTCGTAATCGGCAAGTTTTTATATAATTCTCCCTTGACTAAGTAGAATAACAGTCCCAAAACAAATAATGTCCTAGTACAAGCCAAGCAAAATCTGAAGTTCCAGCACAAAATTGGCCAATGTTCAGATGGCTTACATAATATTACAAGACCTCTTAGAATGGATTAATCAACTCGTATTGAAGCCATAGTACACATGGTTCTAATTCTAAAATCTGCATTAAAACGTAGGTTGAAGAGGAGCACACTTGTTCATCTAGTACATGAAATCAAGCTTACTATGATTTTCATACATCAATTATGTGCTTACTAAAAATTAATTTTTACTGTAACGCTACGTGATGCAGACCGTCCACTGGTTGGGCGATTCTAAGGACACAGTGTTTGCTTGTTTTACTCATAATCAACTGAGATTAGAGACACGCTGTTTTCTTGTATTGTAGCTCAAAGTTAATGATCCAAAACTACCTCATTGGGACATGTGAACTGCTGCTGTACCAACTCTAGAATGACGAAGGCCAGACTCTACATAAATTGGTTGCTACTGACTTTGGATATAACCTCAAATAATCCAGTAAATGGAAAAAAAAAGGGATGCTTAATCAATTCATTTCTAAATCAAGTTGTAGGAACGCTCTCGATCTCCGTCGAAGAAGTCGTGGGTCTAGATGGTTGATGATGACTTAAGAATTATTTGAATGAATTTTTTTTCGGGATACTCAAAATAAATGACCGCTGAGAGAAGCTTAAATGTTGATACAGTGTCATTCTTCTTGAGCTCTAGTGTCTGCTTTCATTGGAGAATATAGAAGCCAACATAATCTCAACAATAACAACACCTTACGTGTACATATAAAATTGAAAAGAAGAAACAATGGGAGGACTGGAGACAAGTAGAAGGCCAGAGGCAATGACTTCACAAAGTCTGATGTAGGTGTGAGAGAATGGCCACCGGAGGCCGAACGTTAAAGCAGGTATATAATTATTCAGATTTTGTATTTGTATCATAATCTATATATACTTCATCTGTTATAGGCTTTAGGTTAATTTATTCGTATCATTTTCAACATGTTTCCTCTCTTATTTGCTCTTTTCTATTTATGTATTGAAGAACGATCCATCACTATCCATGACTGTAATACTCTTTGGATGAAATATGTAAATTCTGTATTTTCCTTGTGTAATTATTTGTCTATTGCTCTTTATCCATAGCATAAAAGGTTTTTTATTCAGACTCGTGAATGAGTTTCATGAGACGTAATCGAAACTGTGTTTTCTGTATTTTTTTAAGCTATTGTTTTCTTTATCTAAATAAGAACTGCCGTAGTTATCTTTTTTATGACACGTGGTAATCTATTGATTGAGGAGAAGTTCAAATATGTCTTTAACATGATTCCATCTTGAACGGGACCGTAAAATCCATTATCCTTGACCAACTCAACTACTTGAACTTCCTCAGTTATAGTGTTTTACCTAACTTCTATTCTCAATGTCGATAGGATTATGATTTTAGTTACTTCTTCTTGTTTACATTGATCCTTGACTTTGTATCTTTCTGAGTTGTAATTTAATGTGACTCGTGTCTGTAATCACTTGATCTAAGATAAAGTCTCTTTATGACTGTATAAGAGGTCAAGAGTTTGATTCCCACGAACATCATATATATTACAATCATATTATTATATTATTTCCTTTTTGGGTTCGTATCTCATGAACAACTGGAGAAAAAATTATGAAAATCTGTTTCACTTAGTGGTGATTTTATAGTCAAGTATTTGTTATGATTGTAATACATATTAAAAACTGTTTCCCAACAAAATTTAACGCAGTCCGTTTTACTTCAAACGGTTCTGTATTTTTCCTCTTAATTATATTTTGATTAAGAATATGATACCAACTTTTAGAGACTTTGGTTTTATCTTATAGCAGATAAATCCGAAAAGAATTAACCTCTTCGTCAAAGCATTGCATCCTGAAGTCACTTAATTACGTTGGATCTTAATTTGTTCCGTAATTCCTTGTGTGTGCATATGTTTATATTTTTGTACTGTTCATGTTTAGTAGACTAGTGGCAGTGGGAGGCAAAATTTTCCCATGTGTTTTAAATATTTTGTTGCACGTTGTATCCAGTTGTCACGAAGATATCTTATTAATTTCTTCCATTATTTTGTTGCACTAGTTGTATCTAGACATGGAATTCAGATCAGGTCGGGTCGGACCGGGCCGGCCGCAACAGACCATGGACCCGACACGGCCCATAGCCTGCATCCGGTCTGGGCCGGGCCCACAGGCTGACGGTCATTTTCCGCACACAACACGGACCAGCCCAGCTTGACCCGAGCGGTTCCCGTGGGTCGGACTGGGCCTATCCAACGAGCCCCCGTGGGCCGACTGGTCTAGCCCGACACGGCCCGCGGCGGACCGGACCCGATCCGCAGACGTTTTTGCCGAACCCAGACTAGACCGGCCTGTTTTCCATGTCTAGTTGTCACGAAGATATCTTATTAATTTCTCCCGTTATTTTGTTGCACTAGTTGTATCCAGTTGTCACGAAGATATCTTATTAATTTCTCTCATTATTATGTAGTCCAACTTGCATATCATCTGCTTTGAGTTCGGTTCTTCTTGATTTGATCTTCTATTTCATCAGGTATGTTCCTCTTTATTAGAGGAAAGCTGGCTGGAAGTGAACGTCTCTGTATATTGCTCTTCTGAAGTCTGTCAAATGCCATCTTAATGGTGGTTCAAGAAAGGGGATCTCACTCATAGATCAGGTATATATGCGGAAGAAATCTTACCATTTACTCTCATAATTTTGTAGTCCAATATACACAAATCATCTGTTGGAGTTCGGTTCTTCTTGATTTGTTCTTCTATTTTATCAGGTATGTTGTTCTGTATTGGAGGAAAGCTAGCTGAAAGTCAACGTTTCTGTTTATTGCTCTTCTGAAGTCTGTCAATTGCCATCTTGATGGTGGTTCAAGAAAGGGGATCTCACTCATAGATCAGGTACATATGCGGAAGGAATCTTACCATTTACACTACTAATTTTGTAGTCCAATATACATATCATCTGCTTTGAGTTCGGTTCTTCTTGATTTGTTCTTCTATTTTATCAGATACGCTGCTCTGTGGTAGAGGAACGCTGGCTCAAAGTCAACGTCTCTGTATGTTGCTCTTCTGAAGTCTGTCAGTTGCCATCTTGCTGGTGGTTCAAGAAAGGGGATCTCACTCATAGATCAGGTACATATGCGGAAGGAATCTTACCATTTACACTACTAATTTTGTAGTCCAATATACATATCATCTGCTTTGAGTTCGGTTCTTCTTGATTTGTTCTTCTATTTTATCAGATATGCTGCTCTGTGGTAGAGGAAAGCTGGCTCAAAGTCAACGTCTCTGTATGTTGCTCTTCTGAAGTCTGTCAGTTGCCATCTTGCTGGTGGTTCAAGAAAGGGGATCTCACTCATAGATCAGGTACATATGCGGAAGGAATCTTACCATTTACACTACTAATTTTGTAGTCCAATATACATATCATCTGCTTTGAGTTCGGTTCTTCTTGATTTGATCTTCTATTTTCTCCTTCTTCACAAACCCAAGTACCACCTAAAAGAACCAACAATATAGCATGAACTACATACCCACAAAAACATGTTTTTAAGTAGAAACAACATATTACAAGAAAACAACGGATGCCCATCAAACTCATATACTTCATCACTCCACCAAAAATTGAAAAAAAAAAGCTGACATGAGCGAATCAATTAGAAGACGGGAAATGCAAAATTATCTGCAAAGATCACAATTTATGGTTAAAAAACTGAGGGGGGAAAACCAACCTTCACAAGCTCTTCAGGCCTGGGGGCATTAGCAAGCAGCAAACGGCTCCCACTGCTGTGTCATCATCCCCCCACTAGGATCGGCGATCTTAACCCCATTGTCACCAACAGGGTTATGGGAAGCAGTGATCATCAACCCAACAATGCCTCCCGTCTTCAGCGACCTCAGCGCTGCAAGAACACCAGCACGGAACACCGTCGACGAGAGAACCGACCCGTCCGCCCTGAACCCAGCCGTCCCATACGAAAACTTCACTCCTGTGGAGGTGAAAACACAAAAGTTATCACAACTTCGGGGAAAAGGTGAATCCTTTTGTGTTCGAATGTGGAAGAAAAATCAGAGCTTTGGAAGAAAGGTGGGAGCTTTTTCGGTAGAAACAGGAAAAGATGGGGGCTTTTGGGGGCTGGAGAACGGGAGGCACCTCGTGGGAGTGGGAAGCGGGCGGCGGAGGTGAGGAGTAGGGAGATTTGCTGGTCTTCCATGGTGAGATTGAGCGGAGGGAGGAGGAAGACGAAGGAGGAGATTTGGAGAGGGAGGTTGTGTGGAGCGGTGGGACTGCCTGCCGATTAGTACAAGGTTTTCTGGGTTTTGGTTTAATTTTAGAAATTTCGCGAGATTGTGATTTTTTTCTAAGGAAACATGAAATTTTGATAATGCTTTTCCTTTTTTTATAATCTAATTTATGAATGCATAATCTAATTTATGTTTCCTTAAGTAGAGATATTGTCTAATTTATCTGAATGGTATATCATATTCTCTCCATTGTAACATATTGTCTAAAAGTCCTTCCATTATTTATTGTAAGAAAGTTATAGTGTCATAAGTAGGGGTGTAAACGGATCGGATATGGGTGTTATCATATCCATATCTGTTTTCGAAATACGGATATGAATACGGATAGAAAAATTATATATCCATTTTCTCAAAAAACATACGGATACGGAACGGATAAAAACAACTCGAATACGGATAAAATCGGATATGAAAACGGATATAAGAAGATAATCAAATAAGTACCTAGATAATCAAATTACGTTACTGAGAAAGATTGATTATGAGTACGAGATGACGCACAAACTGAGAAATAATCAAAGAGCAAACTCTACACGAAAAAGATATGACTCTTCTAGCAATTCGATTCAAGATATACTGCTTACTGTACAGGCCTAGTCGTAAAAGTGATTCAGATGTAATTTGAAGTTGATGACATACAACATTCACCAACATTATTTTGATGCAAGATTCCCTACTGATTCCACGCAGCACTGCATGGTATCATAATTCCACGTTCAGTTAGAAGGTAATTAGGAAAATCACATCTCAGAATCCAAGCTAAATACTACAAACAGAAACAAATAAAATGACAACTCACTAAAAACACCCCTCCGTACAATATACTAAAGAGTTGGAAAGATTAATGTCTATGACATCTATATACCATCTTTTAATAAGCAATATATGCAGCCTGTCAAAATCTTGAGCACCAAATATAAAGCTTTGGTTCCTCATCAAATAGCGTGTGTAACAAAACTGTGATCTCCGTTACTGGTCAGTAGCCACACAAGATGGGCATTAAGTAGTTGACCTGAAGATAGGATAGTGTACCAATAAAATGGCAAGTATTTCCAAGAATCAAGTACCGAAAATATGATAATTCCACCAAACTTAAGCCTACCATTAGTCGGAAACTTGGAATCACCAGTCTGCCAAGTATCAAGAATAATGTCTCCTTTTTCCTCGTTGGCATTTGTATTTAAGGCATTGCTGGATCCATCTGCAATATTGAGTTTTTAAAACAATATTACGCTGAATTAAGCCTACCATTGTGGAGTGCATTTTTTGCTCCAAGAAGCAACAGAAAATTTAGCGCATCTATACCTTGGAACTGAAGTCCTCGACATTTTGCTGAGGTGGATAGAATGGCTAGGGGTGGGTACCTAAACCGTCCAAATCGGTTAACTCAACCGAACCAAACCATTTTTAGCGGTTCGGTTCAGTTTTTCAAATTCAATGGTTTGGTTTGATTTGGAATATCTCCAAATCGAACTATATGGTTCGGTTTGTGGTTTCAAGGACGGTTTAACCGAACCGATCCGAACTCAATATAAACTATATATGTTAATACGTATATTAAATATTTAAAAAAGAAATTATGTATCTTCTAGAACCATAGCTCGAATCATAGTCATTCTTATGTATATTTTTTTTTTGTTAACTTTCTTATGTATCTTTTAATAGATTATTTTTTTAACTGATTGTTATTGGAAGTTAAATAAAAACGTTTTTGGTCATTTTTAT
>JAMKQA010023981.1:0-11524 GCA_024699735.1 Posidonia australis
ATCGGATTTTGTGGTTTATGGATTTTATTTGTTAAATTAGGGTTTTATTGGATTTTTAAGGGGATTTTGACTGGATTAAGTGGGCTTAGGTTGATTTGGTGGATTTTAGGTTTAATTGGGTCAGGTGGGCTAATTGGGCTTGTGTGGGCTAGGGTTTTGGTGGTCACGACCAGAGCGCCAACTGGAGGAGCTTGCTGCCAAGTGACTTCAAAATCGGGGTGTCTACACCTGTTATTATATTATTTTTTGATTTCTTTATATATATATATTGAATTTTTTTGCTAGAACATTTTAAGTGGATACGTTACATCTTGAAGTAGTTATTGTTATTTTTAATTTATTTATCTAGTGCATGTCTTCCATGGGAATTATGAAAGAATCTCATGGGTCAGTGATAGATGACTATGACTTTTTAGAATCTAGAGTAGATAATTTTAGGGTAATAATGATGATTTTGATATTGCATGCACTATTGTGTTTGTTGTCGCATTATATTCTCGTGAACTTGGAGTTCAAAGAAGGTCCTTAAACACTAAATCTATCGTTTAACTAAATTAAATGGACTAGTACAAGATTTTCATCATATTTATAGAATGAGTCTCGATGACGTTTTCACAGATTTATTGGATTTTAAGAAAGTCATCACATTTATGTGACACAAGATGTGTCACTAGTAATATTTTTATTAAATGTTGGGCATAATCAATGATATCATATTTCTCAAGATCAATTTAGTAGATTGAAGTGAACAATTAGCAAGGGTTTTAACAGAGTGTTTGATGCATTAGTTAATTTTAATCCTCCACTGATGGCAAGTCCTCTAAATGATGCTCCTAATAAAATTAGAAGTGATGTTCGCATGTATCCATATTTCATGGTAACACACTTGAACTACAATTGGAAACATTTTGTTTTATCTATATTGAAATATTCTATATTTCAATAGGACCAACGAGGAGCAATTGATGGGACACATATTCCAACTTTAGGTCATGGTCAAATATTTCATGATATTTTATCTGTATGCTTGTTTGACTTGTAATTTATGTATGTTCTTGCATATTAGGAGGACTTTACTAATGATGCTAGAATGTTTTTTTTGTAAACGGTAAATAATAATGTTAGAATGTTGAAGGATGCATTATTACGACCAGTTGAACGGCAACAAAGTTTCTCAAGGTAATGAATTACAATACTTGATTATATATTTTCTTGTTATTTATATAAGACACTTATCAATAGTAGTCTCAAATGCTACATACAATAGTAATAGTTGGGCCCACAATGGGATTTTTTTTTTAAGTTTTCAGTTATTTTGGTTTTTTTATTTTTCTATTAATATTTTAGATTTGTCAATAATTTCCATTATTTTTTTCAATTTCCTTTTTTTTTTAAATTCAAATCATATGGTCTGGGCCCCATAGTCCCAATGTGCGGGACCGTACCGGTCTAGATTGCTATGGATAAATTGCCTATTTATATATTAATCTAAAACGTTGTAATAACTAGATATATTTTACTGTAGGCAAATATTATTTAGTTCATCCCGAATTTCTAAATAGAAAGTAATTCTTTTAACCCCTTTCAAAAGTAATATTATTTAGTCATTCGCTTGGGCCTTCGTCACTGGTCGAGTCCAATACTTTGGTTTGGATTTGGGTCCGGACTATCCAACAAAGGTCGTCCCAGCCCGACGATGAAGTTCTCCCCGTCCCGCCAATTCGCGCGCAATGAAGTCGCCAAAAGGTGAGAGAAAACTTCGATCGAATTAGGGTTCTGAAAAAAGAAAGAAAGAAAGAAGAAGAACCCATTGAATCCCTTCGTCTCTCCCGAAGTTTGATTCGCTTCCTCTCGTTTTACACAACACAACTTGGGTACTCCACACATCGCTTCCGCTCCATTGGTTTTCTTGTTGATTTTATGTGTGCTCTTGACTTTTTTTTGTGGTGTCAGTAATGGTTTGTGCTGGTTGGTTTTTTTTTTAAAATATATTTATGTAGGAGTAGACGCCTGTCAATCTAATCGATTGGGGGGTTTTGGATTGAGCTTGTGATGTAGTGTTTGGTCTGAGCTGGTGTTAGTATGCGAAGAACCTAAAGTTGGGGTCTTGATGGTTGATCTTGAGATTTGCTTGTGGCACCGGTGGGAAAAAAAGAGAGGAAAAATCTAGAAATGAACATGGGACATGGTGTGATCTTTCTCGTGTTGGTCAAATTGAGCTATTTCAGCTCAAACTTTGCGATGAATATGGCTGTTTCAATCTTGAAATTACATGTGGACTAGAAATATTAGTTTCTTATTAATATTGGCCAAAAAAGCACTTTTATGCGTTTGGATGGATGTTCTCAGCTTTTTTGCGTGAGTTTCGTTGATTTTGAACTTTTCATGCATCAACCATGTGAATTGCTTCCTTAATCTTCCCTTTTTTTTTTTTTCAGTTTCTAATTTGCAAAGGTTCTTGGTGCTTGCTTGTTTCTCTTCAGAGCTTCTTGACCTCAAGGGAGAAGTAAACTCTTTGAATCAAGTCATGACTCATGAGCTAGCACAAGGCATTTAATTAGAGGTCATGAATGTGACATGAGTTGCCGAGAGTAAATGGGTGGCGATGGTGGTTCTCCGACCATCAGAGCTATCAACAAACATGTCGCCCACAGAATCTGCTCAGGACAAGTGATTCTAGACCTCTCATCTGCTATCAAAGAATTGGTAGAGAATAGTTTGGATGCTGGAGCAAGTAGCATTGAGATAAGCCTAAAAGAACATGGTGCAGAATCATTCAAGGTTACAGATAATGGTTGTGGGATTTCGCCCGATAATTTTCAGGTGACCATGTGATTGTAGAGTTGTAATCAATTGATTATTGCATATTCACATGCAGTCTTTGCTTCCTTTTTTAAAAAAATGTAATACGACTTCTATGATTAACCATAGAGCTTTTTAAAGACTTTCACATCTAAGGTTAATAGTTCGTTTTCCTTTATCTTTTATCAGCGTTTTCTGTAAATTATGATCATTGTTTGCTTTGATTTGGTGCAGGCTCTTGCACTGAAGCACCATACTTCTAAATTAGCAGATTTTTATGATCTTCAATCATTGACAACCTTTGGGTTCCGAGGGGAGGCCCTAAGCTCCCTTAGTGCATTAGGGAACTTGATCATTGAAACAAGGACAAAGAATGAGTCTGTTGGTACACGCCTGACATTTGACCACACAGGTATGCTGAAATCTGAAGCGAGAATAGCTCGCCAAGTTGGCACAACCGTCACCATTGAGAAATTGTTTTCGACCTTACCAGTTAGAAGTAAGGAGTTTAGCCGGAATATCAGGCGAGAATATGGCAAGTTTATTTCCTTATTAAATGTAAGATTTCATTTTGCCGTACTCACTTTTCAGCTAACCTTTCGGTCAAATTTTTTTCAGCTAACCTTTTATACATCTGCAAATTCCAAATGATCTGATATATTCTTATACTTTTGTATGTCTATTTTCTTGTGGCAATTCTTACTGTTAAATGTTTGTGGGTTTTCTGTTTTTCTCCGATGAAAATCTTTTCCAATGTCCTAAACTTCTTGGCATTGTGGTCATAAATAGTATTTCATTCTTCATTTGTTGCTAGTGAACCTTACTTGTTGTGCACCTGTTGATGCTTGTTCCTTCGTCAGACAACATACTGCTCTGCCTATGACATTAATCTACTTTTGGCATTTGTGTTCTAACAAGCTGCTGTTCATCATCGATTCCACCGTTTCTCTTTTTCTTCTTTATCAGGCATATGCCCTTATTGCAAAAGGTGTTCGGTTTGTTTGCACCAACATAACAGCGAAAAATTCAAAGTCTGTAGTGCTTAAAACTCAGGGAAGCAGTTCACTTAAGGACAACATCATAAACTTATTTGGTTTGAGCACCTTCACATGTTTAAACCCTCTGAACTTGTCTGTGTCTGAGAACTGCAAAATGGAGGGTTTCCTTTCCAAGCCTGGAAATGGTAATGGACGGAATCTTGGTGACAGGCAGTTCTTTTATATAAATGGAAGGCCTGTGGATATGCCCAAAGTTGGCAAGCTAGTGAACGAGCTATACAGATGTTCCAATTCCAAACAGCATCCTATTGCGATCATGAACTTCGTGGTGTCAACTAAATCATATGATGTAAATGTAACTCCTGACAAAAGGAAAATATTTTTATCTGATGAAGGTTCCCTTATGCTTTCATTAAGGGAAGCTATAGAAAAGATATATTCGCCTAACCAATGTAGTTACCTTGTCAACAAAATTGAAGACTCCGAGTGTGAATCAGACGAAACTGACTCAGATGCTTCTCTGGGCGACAATGAATCACCTGCATCAACTAAGCCAGTCCCTCCTTCCAAGGGCCGTGTACTAACTGATGAAGACTCCAGTCAACAATACACCATGGATGGTAGTCCACGTGAAACGATGCATCAAGTAGCAAATGTAGTCAAAGAAATGGCTCATAAAAAGGCTGAGAATTTTGTATCAGGGGATTTTACACCTACTGTATGTAAGATTTCTAAATCTAGAATATCTTCTTCTTATCAAGATGAACAGGATGATGACGTTTCTGTGTTGCATGAAAAATTTGCACCTCAGGCTTCATATTCTGGAAGTCAAACAAAGAAAGAGAAAATGGAAAACACAAATGCATCTTCTCAGTCAGACTTTGTCCAGTCCTCTATTACAAAGTTCATAACTGTAAACAAGAGGAAGCATGAGAATAATTGTGCTGTCTTGTCTGAAATGCCAATACTAAGAAGTGAAATGGGCTCCTGTCAAGTCAGGAAAGTCACTCCTGGGATCCATGCTATGATCCCAAGGTACCACGTCCTTGGTGGCGAAACTTCTGAGGATGATACAAATGAGTCTCTAGAGCACTCCTCAGAGATCTCAAGAAGCAATTTGGTGGAATCACCTGGCATTGACGGTTATGATAAAATCTCTACTGCGGTATGAGAAGGGTTATTTACTCACTCTTTGACATTGTATTTTTAAGTCAATTTTGTTATTATTTGTTGAATTTCACCATTGGATCTGTCTCTGCATTAAAAAGAGTTTGCCTAGACATCAACATTTAGTATGTGTTCTTATGTGCAAGGAAAATATGATGAATTACAATATTGTTATTCTTCTTTTCCTTGCATGTTGCTTAACAAAGTAATCGAGTTATTGGCAGATATGTTCTCTTTGAGGCTAATTTGCTCGAACAATTTCCAAAGGACAAATGTTAATGAGTTTAATCTAAATAAAATCTTATTAACATTGTTTGTATGTAATTGTGCATGTGATTTTATCTATAAATTTATCACCTAAAGCAATTTGTTAAAAGCCAAGGTGGTTGTCTAGTGGGGTGCCTATGCATTTTCAAGGGGGGCACTACAATCTCGCAAATCCTAAAAATTCAGATCCTACATATCTATTGTACAGGTGGATGCTCCTTGTGCAGTTTCAACGGCTTACCTTTAACAATTGCAAGATATAAAAAAATAATATAAAAATATTTATTTATGTAATATAAGTTGATTGGACACATAAGAAGAAGAAGAAAAAAATTCCAAAAAAAGTAAGAAACTAACACTAAATGGAGTAAAATATTTATGTTAAGAATACACAACCACACATGCTTGCTAATATAATAATAGATTATTGGGATCCAAATGGTCAAAAAGGCAACAAAAAATAATCAAGTCTGTTGTGATATAGCTCATTTTGGTATTCATCATCTCAATTGATGTTTTGGTATAGCTCATGTAGATTCCATACCTTGTTTTCTGGGTGGCCTTACATAGTATGTTTTCTACATAAAACTCGTTTTGCATAGACAGCCTTGAAAACAATCGAAATTGCAAATGTACTCCAATATCTTCTCAAGTAACTAGTGTAACCTTGTGTTCTTGAACTGATTGCAATTTGCATACATTCATTGTTGTTACCTAAGGAGAATATTTTGTGTATTTGTCGATTAAGTCATAGTTAAATGACTATTTTACCCCTGTCTTTAGCATCTACAGTTGTGTTTGACCTTTTTATTGACTTTTTTTAACCATTAATCATTTATCATTTTGACGACTTATTTAACAGTTTATCATTTTGTCAACTTTTTTGTCTTGGTAAACTTTTGGATAAGGGTACAATAGTCATTTTACTATGATGTAACTGCTAAATACATATTATATACATCTTAGGAAATGGAAGGGGTGTGTATGCAAATGGTTCAAGAATATAAGGTACACCATTTACTTGAACTAACACAAGGGGCTTTGATATCTGTTCTGGTTTCTAATTGAGTAAAAGAAGATGATAAGATTACAGGGATTATGAAGATGTTTGTTGAGAACATTGGATTGCGCATTGATTTTACCTAACATTTTGGCTAGTGCTGTAAAGGTAATATTTTTGTAGTATTTACTATTTTCCTATCAACATTTATTCGATTGATAGGTTTTTTTTCATAAAAAAAATTCGTCATATTTTATGATTTGGCATATTGCCTCTTGCCTTGATGCATCACAAGCTTGTCATCATCATTTCTCCTTTTGCCTGGAAAAATCTGGTCTAAACCACTTAAATGTTCTTGTTAACTAAAGTTGTGGTTTTCTTAATAGCTATAGTCTTTAAAAAGTTGTGTTGGCAGTCTGGCAGGAATTATGGATGTTTTTTTTTTGCGAACGGTAGTAGGAATTATGAATGTGATTTGAGATATTTTAGAATATGGGTACTGCATCAGTGTTGCTTGTCCTTATTAATCTTTAATTGCTCACTCATATTACATAGGAAGACTTTGAGTAAGCTGTTTTTAATTCCATCTTATCAATTCTAGCAGGGTTCTGAAAACCAGGATAAAAATTTCCCAGTCTCCGATGTCTATCTGAAAGCTTCACCTTGTGATGATGTCGAGAATCTATCAATTACTCCCCAAATGAAAATGTCTCTTGAAACTGCTGATACTTCTCCGATAAGATCTTGTTCTGGTACATTGACATCTCCAATCTTGCAATTTGATATCAATTATCTTAGACAAAGAAGGCTCCAAAGAACCTCAAGGTTGCAGTCAACTGTCTTCATAAATAAAAGCATGAAAATCGGAAGGTACAACTGTTTATTGTTGCTAAATTAGGGGGGAGGGGGAATTCAAGCTTAGTTTACTTTGGGCACACATTGTTTTAGGTGTTATGCTGCTGCAACACTGGAGAACTCTCAAGAAGAACATCATGAAGGAAAAGAAAAATCCCTAGCTGCAGCCACCATTGAATTGGAGAGATTCTTCCGAAAACAAGATTTTGGACAAATGAAGGTTGTTCCAAATTCTAAATTTTTGTTGTTTCCAGGCTTACCCAAATAATATGTATAGATATATCACCTTATACATGTATCAGTCTCATCATGGTTCTGACTTTAAACCGTCGTTCTTTTGCCATTGAAATGATGGATTACTTGATGTTATAGCATCTTTATATCAATGAACAGCTGAAGAGAGTCCAAGCATGCATGAATTGAATTCTTTTATGCAAACTACTGAATCCCATTGACTTTGTCAAAGTAATCAATATTGAACTTTCTAATTTTATTTGTCAAGCAAGTTCTTCTTTCTCTTTTCCTTACCCTTTGTTGTGTCAAACAGCTGGAGGTCCCATCAAGGTATATATCGAATAAAAGTTATATGCTGTTTCACTGGTGTGATTATGATGATGATACTTTTTTACTGTTCAAAACATTATGCGATGAACTAAATTCACAATCAACCCATGCTAACTTGTTTAAGAAATAGTTAATAATATGAATGCAATACACTTTGCATTCTGTCTTGGATTAATTCTCTTATAACTTAACTCTTGCAATTACTTTTTGAGGGATCATGAAATGCAATTAACTCTATATTAGTAGAGGTATATAAGCTGCGTTAAAGTCACTTCATTTGGAAAAACGATTTTTTTGCTTATTTTCTTGCCTTAGTATTTTGATAGGATGTTCAAAGATTTCAGTCAGTCTTCTCCTTGTGTACTCTGCAACTAGATTTATCACTCGCTGAGGATTTTGCTTGTCAGATATTTATGATTTCAAGGATAACTTTTTCTTGTGGTTGATATGATAGTATGTGACTACTGCATCAATTGTTTCCTATTTTCTGAGTTATATTAATGTAGAAACTAAGAAAGCTATTACAAATAATAATTGCAGGCTTGGCGCTTTACAATTCACAGTTGCTTACATGTTTTTAATATGAGAGTGCTAATTAAGTGATTAAGTGTGTAATTTTTCTTAAATTCTGGTTTCTTGAGTTGACTCAAATATCACTCATATTGCCTGGGCATGTTTGTGCGCTTAATAGGTTGTCGGGCAATTCAATCTTGGATTTATCATTGCAAAGTTAGACAAAGATTTATTCATTGTGGATCAGGTATAGTCTCTATGTTTTTTCAATGGTTTTCATTTAAATTATATCTGCCTTTACTTTCTGAAGTCTTTTGGTCTATTTGTGTTAGCAGCTGTTAGAACGATGTTCATTTTTTAAGAAAATTAGTTAACGTCAGTGCATACTGAATGGTTTATGAGGCTATAAAAATGTTCAATCAGGAGCCCATTTCTGAGTTTTTTTGGTCTTGTATACAGCATGCAGCTGATGAGAAATATAATTACGAACAACTCTCGCAGTCAACCATCCTGAAGCAACAGCCTTTGCTTCGGTGAGAATAGTGTCACCTAACTTAAGCATTTCTTTTGAACTTTATCATTGTAGTACTCTATGTTGGGCAGGGTGTTTAGTGTTGTGTGCTTAGTTATGATTTGGGGACACTTTTTATTTGGAAAAATTCCCACGTCAGACACTTCTTGACATGACACACCTGTTTGCACTTGTTTGGACACTTCTTGTGTCACAAACCCTTTTTGTTTCAAGAACTAATGTGTAAGTCCATAATTGTGATGTAGACATCACAATTTTTTGCTTATAAACATTCTGTTTTAAATTTAAGTATAATTGCTCATTTCCCTTTTATAGAATATAAATTTGTTATGCATGTCCTTTAAAAAAGTCATATTTGTCTATTTTATTTTGTATATACATTGCTGTGTCTTTGTGTCTTGCTACTTAGAATTCACAGTGTCAGGCACCTATGCCCATATCGACACTCGACATCTGTTTCCATGTCCACAAATTATATGTGCTCAGTGAAATGCAACCTTCATTGGCAATGGTGATTATGTTTGGTCTTAATGTTATAAAAAGGCTTTCTATCAATTGATGCATTTTCTTTTGTGTTCTTCTATTGATTATACTTGGGCTATCAGCTTGCTTATGCCGTCTGATTTACCAGTATGGTTGGAGTTGCCATAAAGACTCGTCCTTTCATTTGAGGTGCATATATATCCTAGTCTGTGAATTGGCAATGGTGATAAATTTGGACTCTGTTTGTGGATGTTTGGACTCTGTTTGTGAAACGACGAGGGTATGCTGGAGCTGGACTTTTTGTAATATGTCAGCTAGTTGCTACGATAAGTTGTTTCCATATGGCCTTAAAAGATTTGTGGTATTTGTAAATTAGGGTTTATTGCTGATAGATAGGTAAATTTAAATATGTTAGTGGGATTTAGCTTATTACAGAAACTTGTTTAATTGTATTTCTTGAAATTGATATTTGGCTAGATCTCAGTAATTGTTAAAATAGTTTGACTAAATTGGGACTCATATTGTAGGAAATGCCGATGATTAAGATTGGATAAATAAAAATATAGACCTGATTAGACTGCCTAATCACAAGATTCTTTTATTTTTGATAGATATGAGGGCTTATATCTTAACTGATTCTTGAAAAGAAAAACACTGTGTTAGAGTAATTTAGTGACAAATATAATCACACAGAAGAAAAGAAGAAGAACAATGACACTAGATTTACGTAGTTCACTCCAATACGGAGCTACGTCCACAGGCAGCAGCTGATCTAGCACTTTTCATTCAGATATCAGGATTACAGATGGTGGAGGAGGTGGAAGAACACAACACAGAATTCTGAATGTTCTTTCTTGTCCTTCCTTCACAAGAACAAGCCACCTATTTATACTTGAACAACCAAGGTATGGTGAATAATCACCATTAAAACAAACGGATTAATTACTGGAGAGTTACGAGCCTTCGTAACAGACGATTTCCCCAAACGGACGAAACAGTCGTCCGTTCAGTAGCCGAACACGCGACGATCCGCCTCCACTCTCCACGCGTTGAGCTTCCGAACCGCCGATCTCAGATCCTTCAGCAACGGAAGACCGAAGAACTTCCGTGGGTGAAACAGACGGTGCAGGAACGGTCGCCCTTCGGATGCGGGAGAGGAATGAAGTCTTAAATGGTCTTCGGAGGAGAAACGGATGGTGCAGGAACGAGCGGCTGTAACCAGCGACCCTTCCTTTCAGCTTCAACAGGCGAAACGGCTCGGTTGCAGGAGTTGCGCAGCGGAAGTCCTCGCGCCATCGGGAGGTAGAAGACGCGATTACAGTGTCTGTCCCCTTTTCGATTTGTTTTTTTAAAAAAAAAAAAACAGACAAGCCGAGCATAAGGGCCTCAGCCTATTAGCACAAACTTAAGTCATTTAACAATCTCCATCTTGACTTGAGTCTTCTGATGATACTGCTGCTGTCAGGATCTCGTAAGGCCCTTCAGAAATTGCTATAAACATTGAGCAAGTCTAAACAGTGTAGGAACTTGCTCTTAGTCACGGACTTAGTAAACATATCTGCTGGATTATGTTCTGTACTGACTTTCTGAATGTTAATTCTTTGTTCTGCCCGAATAAAATGATATCTCACGTCTATATGCTTTGTTCGATCATGATATACATGATCTTTGGTTAAGTAAATAGCACTTAAATTATCACAATAAATTACTGTTTGTTCTTGTGTGAGATTGAAATCTCCAATCAACCCTTTAAGCCAAATTCCTTCTTTGGCAGCTTCTGTCATGGTCATATATTCAGCTTCAGTGGTTGAAAGAGAGATAGTAGGTTGGAGAGTAGCTTTCCAACTTACAACAGAATTTCCAACTGTAAAGACATATCCTGTCATAGATATGCGAGAATCAACATCAGTTGCATAATCAGAGTCAGAATAACAAAAAATAAGAGTATTCAAACTGTTCCCATAAATTAAACCAATATCGGCAGTTCCCTTTAAATAGCGAAAGATCCGTTTAACAGCTTGCCAATGATTCTTTCCTGGATCGCTCATGAACCTGCTTACTACATTGACTGAGTATGCAATATCAGGTCTCGTGCAAACCATTGCGTACATGAGACTTCCAACTGCACTGGCATAAGGAACTTTAGCCATATAATCAGATTCAGACTTAGAATTTGGGGACATATTTGTAGACAAATGCAGATTGCTTGCAAATGGAGTATCAATAGGTTTTGAATCAGTCATCTTAAACTTGGACAAAATTTTAAGAATGTAGCTCTTTTGAGACAGAAATAATTTTTTCCGTTTCCTATCTCTAAGAATCTCCATTCCCAGAATTTTATTA